>VOMN01109792.1:0-13387 GCA_014899125.1 Orchestia grillus
ACTTAGAAAACTGAGAGCCCTAAACATCGGTGGAGAGCTCCTGAAGTCAATCCACAGTTTCCTAACAAAGTGCAGACAGGTAGTTTCCGTGGAAGGGCATCTTTCTTCGGAATCTCTGGTCGCCAGTGGAGTGCCGCAGGATCAGTGCTGGGGCCACTACTGTTCCTTGTGCATAACTCAGATATAGATGCCCCTTTACAGCATTCCCACGCTTCCTCTTTTGCGGACGACACGAGACTGTTCATGGTCGAGTACTGACTTGTAATAAATCAAACACATCTACCAGTGGGTCATCATGCACATTGAACAAATTACATTGTCGTAGGGGTTTCTGTTACAAAGGTGAGCTGTTGAATTTAGAAGGATGTTAAAACGAGAGAAATAAAAATTAATCTTCATAACAATCTACAACAAGAGCTCAAAAAATGGCAACAATTCTTTGCGGCATTGAGTCTACAAGTGTCCCAATATACACCTGGCCGATTTCAAACCCCTCATGCATCAACCGATCTCGTCTGGCTACCAGAGTACGTGGACAATCTCCTCGATGTCTAACTCGTCGTTCTCGGTGGTCTATCAAATTTTCCAGTGAGTTCATGTCTGGAAGCGTATCTGGTGAATCTAAATGTCTGACATATCCTGAATGACTATCATGCTAATTTATGACGGTTCTTGAAAGTTAACCCAGCAACTGCCATCCTAAAAGATGGGCGAAACTACTTGCCTTTCTTTGTTCGGATATTACACAAATGGGAAGTCGTGGTTATCTGCAGTTCATTGTTTCCGTGCTGGTTCAGTTGACGGATACCTCAACTAAACGCCCAGCTTATGTGCAATTAACACACTCGCAAAACATGACAGACAATCCTCCTCTTTGCATCGCTCGTTGCACACTGGCTCAGATGAAGGCTTCATAAGGTCTTCAACAAACGCGACAGCCACAAGGAGAATCATCTGACTTCAAGACACTACTCCACTCCTTTACAGGCCCAATTTAAATGAGGGGTCTTTCGGGCACGAGTTAACATCGGCCACTTAAGAGACACTCTGCTGTACATACCCTTTGCATTGAGTTCTCTACAATGCGGTCGTTCAGATACAGCAGAACGTCCATTATTGACGATCCGCAGTAGTTCCATTCATGAACCCAATCGATTCCGGTCAACAATTAGGGACACAAGGCAGCAGCGGTCTCAATCGGTTAGAATTTTCTTCCGGCCACAGTTTTGTTTTAAAATGTCGTATTTGTCGAATTGCTTCCATAGCTGGTCGACCTTCATAACAGTGTAGCATAGAACACCAATGAATTCCGCTATTTCCTTCACTGTGTGCCCCTTAGTACAACCAAATGTAAAAGCCATTTGTTGCCGTTCCGAAACGTTTGGCTTTCGTCCTATCGTTGTAGAGCTGCTCTGAGTGAAGACTGATGCCTGTTCAGCGCTAGCAATTAGCCTAAACTTCGGTCACAGTTTGAAACCCGATAGATGAACGTAGTAAATAACTTGGGCTCGAAGAATAATAGGCGTCTAATTTCTTGTCCGGGGACTTCAAAATTGAATGAATGCATGCATGTAAACTTTATTCAAAGAGTGGTGCAATTAAAAGCATACCTGTTTCTGATCGATTGGGCTTTATTGCTGTCAAATAATTGGTGAAAGCGGTTATAAACTGAAACGAAGTCATTGCACGAGCATAATGAAAACGGCAGGGTAACTCGGTACTGCATTATCGTCCTCATAGGATGTTTCAAAGAGTCCTAAGGTTTAATACAACAAAAAAGGGCAACCCGGGCAGTAACCTACAGCATTTTCTGAGCAGATGAGTGACTCCAACCTAAGTTCCATGAGCATAAAAATAGTGAGACGCATCATATGATTTGTTCATAGTTGAAATTACGTGAGCAAACTCTTAAAAATACAAATAGCAGAAAAACTCAGGGATAAAAGCAATTCAACATTCAGCCCCGCCAGATGAGGAAAAAAGCAATGGCTTCGACAAAAATTCCTCTTGGCACAAAAGCATCTTCCACAAAGCGAATAGAGTCGAAATGTCGCGTCACACGCGGTGTAGAATTCTCAGGGTCTCAAAATTGAAGAAAAGTACTTCTATACGAAAAACATCCATGCAATAGTTTCGTGGGCGAAGAGATACATGAAAGTAAAAATTCAGAATGTTAGTTTTGCTGATGAGCTTAGGGCTACTTTGGACTTTCTAAATTACTGGTCGTGAGGATGAATTTCCATTTGCCAGAATGCTCCCTCAAGGTTCAGACGCCAGAACCGAGGCGTGATATTCTGGGCCGCCATTGTCGGAGACAGGTTAGTTGGGCCGATTCGAAATCCAGGAGTAAATTGGAGCTTCTAGCCTAACGGGGACCGTGTCACTTTGTAGAAAACACTTTCCGATGAAACGGATCTGTTTCAAATTTGGCACACGTGTGCAACTCGATGCGAACAAAAATATTTTGTTCATGGTAAATTTTACAATTTTAGAAAATATTTATAACAAAAACGCCAAATTTTGAAGAAGAAACATTCATGAACATAAAGGTCACGTAATTCTTCCACTAGAACGATAGGACAGGTCTTATTTTATTTGTTTCAATATAGAGAACAAAGGAACACGGCAGAAATACTAAAAAGTTAAAAAAATGATTTTGTGTTTCAATTTTCTTTTCAGTTTTTCGGGTACCTTTCAGAATTTTTAAATGAATAAGAGTTTCCCCGGTTACATTGTTCGTATCCAGATTCTACATCAAATGAGGCACGTATCATTATTGTAGGACAAAACTGTAGGATACATATGAGTTCAAAGTCAAGAAATTTATATTTTCATGAGCAAAATAAATATGTTCAACTATTTTGTTCTTTAGTTCACTGAAAATTACCTCCAGTTGTCTAATATTCATTAAAATGGTACTTACCAACTGCAGGGCACTTCAGCACACCTAGAAATGGGCGGGCATTCTCTTATTTCACATTGGGCAGCCGCGAATTGGGGTGCAAATTAGGGAAACGTAGATCGTGTATATAAATATAAGAATCATAAATTTGTAATTTCCTCAATAGAACAATACAGTTTTTTGTGATAGACACGTCAAAATGAGAGGAATTAGTTCCGTAACAAACATGTTGAATAGAAAGCATTAAAACGCTGGTATTTGTTTTTTTTCATACCGTAGATTAAAAATAATATCGAAATCAGTAAAACAAAAAGAGTGCTCAAAAAATTTGAAAACAACTTCCTTTCATTACTGCCAACGGGTGACTGAGCTCCTTGTTCGCACTTGCCCAGCAATACAAGCCAGCAGAGAGCCAGGTTAAGCTAAATATCAGTGCGTTAGGATATTTGCATGTATATGTACACTTAACCTAAGATCCTACAGGATGCCCTCGAAGTCAAAGAACTTATTCGGGCCCACAACGTATTCGGGCTATCTATAAAAACTGTCCATTGTAATGGTATGAGAAATCCATGTTGTAATATCTTTCAATGGTGTAACACTTGTAGTAATAAATTGTTTGTTTCAAAAGTTGTTTCAGATTAGGAGCATAGGTCGCCAAAAATGTGAAGAGATGAAGACTGTAACCTATTCAGCACTTCACTTTCCCCCCTCTCCCTATTGACCGCGGCCGGACCAAATTTTAACACATGATTCAGTACACATTTGTGAGCGTTAAATACTCAAAAACCGCATTTCGAATATTTTCACTAAAAATGTTAACACGATCCTCTCATGGGATTTCCTGATTCAGTATTTTTACCAATGATGCCGCTCTCAGACTGAGTTTCTAACGGAAGTGTATTTTTATGAATAATGACACTCCTAGTCATACTTCAAGACGTATGGAGGAATATTTAGCCAGGAACTATTTCACCTCCGAATTTTAGAGGTGAAGCTCTCTAAATTCGGTCACAGGTTGGGCGATTTTGCTGTGTTTGCGACTTTACTAATTCCTTTCTGGAGGTTTTTAGAAGGGTTTGAAACCTCGACACTCGAAAGTCGCATGTACCACATATAAGCAATTTTTTCGGTCTTCGTGTGTTCAGTTCATTAACAAGTTTTAAGTTTTAGCGAAGCTCCCTTGAGTGCAAGAATGGGCTACTAAACACCCGGTGGGCTACTCGGGCGGCCCCTGTCGATCTTCAGTGTTTCTGCCTGCCTCCATCTTCTCGACTTGCATCGGAACCGCCCGGACAACGGCTTGAATCCAGTAAATCTCAAATCGTAGTTAGAATGTTCCAAACTACAATAGGAGTTTTGTTTTGCTTCGAAGCATCATTGAATAAATAATGAAGGTAGACAATACTTGCTCAATCGATACTCGCTCAATCGATACTCGCTCAATCGATACTCGCTCAATCGATACTTGCTCAGTCGATACTTGCTCAATCGATACTTGCTCAATCGATAATTGTTCAATCGACACTGGCTCAATCAATACTTGTTCAATCGACACTGGCTCAATTGATACTTGCTCAGTCGATACTTGCTCAATCGATACTTCCTGAATTGATAGTTCCACAATTTATACTTGCTTAATTGATACTCTTTCACGGTCAACGACTTTTGTAGAACTTTGGTTTAATATCTTGTTTAAGCTATGACTAACGCCCACAGTTTTATTCCAGGCTTTTCTACTGAGGGAAGATATTCGTGGGGATCAAAAAGCCGGGGCACAGACTAGTGGATCGAATGTCCCTTCGCTCGCGGCCTCTCTGGGGTCTGTACTTCGGGATATCGATAAGCATATTCCTATATCGTGATTTTCGGCATGAGGAGCGAGGCTTTTTTTTTCATCCGATGTTGAGGTTGATAGAGGTGCAGTAAATTTCATTAAAACTTAACAAGCGTTTTCCCTGTCCCCGCCACAAAACCTTTTTCGTTACGCTGTTCAGTTTTATTTTTAATCGGAATTCCAAATTACCCCAGTGAACTAGGAACTGTATTACTGTGCACAAAGCTGCTGTCACTTTGAGAGGACGGCAGAAATACTTTTTTCGATTCGAAAGTATGGTACTTCCACTCCTTGTTCACGAAAGCTTTTCTCGTCCAATCTTGATGCTAGAAGGAGGTTCTGGTGCTTTCTTTTCTGATAGCCCTATATCACGTGCTAAATGATTCACCTCATGCTGATGAAATGCAACACAAGTCGAGTCATTTTAAACTTCAAAATTAGCGTCATTGCTGTCACAGTATTTTTCAACATTTCATAGATCTTCCAGGCTAAAATTTTCAATGAAAACTGGCCTTAGGATTTTAGCTAAATGGAACACAGGATGTCTAGCGGATGGCACATTACAATATTCAACATAATTTATACTTACATGTTCTCTTGAATAATATATAGGCTAATATATAGTAACAGTTTGCACAATGATCTTTTTACTATCGGTAAACCATGGTTATCCCAAAGCCAACATACAACGTGTTTATTTAATACACATCCGTAAACTCTCGACTATGCTTGCACAAGTGCAGGTCGTGAGGAGTACAAAGTTTGCTCTTTGGAAACTGAGTTTTAATTTAACCTATACGAAGCATGCTTGCTTATTCATTGGACAGTTATTCGTCGTTCAATTAAGAGTGATGAAACTAATAGACATACAGGGTAGGCCGCAAAAGCCATAACCCTCTCTTTAAATGTCAATAACTCAGCAACGTATGCGCAGATTTCAATGCGGTTTGTCTTAGTTTGCATATAAATTTGTTTACTTTCACATACTAACAGTACTTATCGATCAATTCATAATATTTTTAGAAAAATCTGAAATGCAAATAGAGGTTAGAAAAATGTTTATTTATATTTTCATTTTTATTAACTTAAACTGTTCACATGTTCTCTGAAATGAGCAAAAATTTGTGGTCCTTTTTTGTGAATTAGTAACATTTACACACCCTTATGAAAAATAAAAAAAAAATAAATTGTTTATTCCATTCACTTTAGCTCGCTGGACATTCGTTTTTGGATAGACACTCCTGACATTTCTGCTTTACTTTCTGCATAACTTTTCTAATAACTTGAGGATTGTTTTCCAGAGTGGGGACCTCATTTTCAATTCGTTATCTAAGGTCATCCATATCATGTGGAGATGTAGCATAGATCTTTAATTTGATACATCCCCGCAAGAAAAATCATTTGGAGTGAGGCAGGGTGATCTTGGTAGCCATTCTCTTTCATGTCCGAATCCAATCATACGATTACGAAATGTTTCTCGGAAAACGTAAGCTTCAAGTAATCTCTTGTGGCAAAGAGCACCATCTTGCATCCACCACGCAACTTCAAATTGTCTACCATAACCTTGTCTAATCTGTGGTATAATCTGTTCTTCCGCCATTTGACTGTAGGTTTCGCCATTAAGGTTACTTTCAAAAAAGAGCGGTTCAATTTCAGTACAATCCTGCCCATACAGAAACTTTTTCTCTGTCGATATCAACACTGAACTAGGCTTCTTTGGGATAAAAACCGCTTAATTCATAATACACGCTGTTTTGCTTATTAACTTTCCCGTTCATGTGAAATGCAGCTTTATCTCCAAAATTAATTTTTGAACAAGCCGCAATGGTTTCTGCAAAATCCCCTCACAAAAATTCATTATTCTTTCAAAATCTTGAAGCAAAAGTTCCTGTTGTGTTCTCTATTTGAATGGTACCACATATAAATATTTTATTACAATTCTCCGAAACGTCGTCCTACCTAAGCCTGAAGTGTTTCTTCTAGAGGAGATTCTCGGATTTATTTAAATTAAGTCTTGCACTAAACGAATATTTTCTATTTTTTGTAGTCACTTTCCTTCTAATCACCTCTACTCTGATTAAGTATTATGCCTTTTCTTTTAAATTCCGTTTTAATTGCTTGAATGGTAGCTTTTGAAAGCGAATTTCCCTTTGGAAAATGCTATGTAAACTGTTCTGGAACGTGTTAGTAGCTGCGTCTTCGGATATAGCAAGTTATGATAAAAGTGCGTTGTTCCGTTGATGGTTTCATTTTAGAGTTGAAAATATTAAGCATCACCTCTTGACGACGGTGACAATGCTTAATATGAGTCATTATATCATTATTATTAATTACGAAACTTATACTAATTGACTAATTAGTAAGTTATGGAGTTTGGGTCAGGAGAAATATTTTTCAACCCTATTCTAGAATTTTAGATTTCTCTAAGAATGTTATGAATTTATCAATGAGTACTTTTAGTTGGTGAAAGAAAACAAACTTGTATGCAATCTAAAACAAACTGCATTAAAATCTGCCCATTCGTTGCTGAGTCATTGACGTTCAAAGAGAGGGTTCGGGTTTTTGCGGTCCACCTTGATTAGCGAATGAAACACACAAGTTCAAGATAAGAAGTAAAAGGTGCAGACTTAATCTGTAAAAACACATCCCAGGGGATAATCGGAGTAGTTTTTTCTCAGTTTCCTTACATTTATCGCTTATTTCACTGGCACAGTATCTCAACGGTCCGGTAGCTTAGTCCGCTTTAGGTACCACGGATCTCCGTTGACGCCGCTGATACAGCTCTAGAAGTGTGCGTGGAACTGCTAGAACTTTCCAGTGGCTACGTATAAATAGTGTAGTAAAAACGTCACACACAATCGTATTTATCTGCCAAAAACTACAGTACAAGATATCCTCGAATCATGAAATACCTGTACGTACGACTTTAATTATCTAAAATAATTGGTTTCAGGTATTCGAAATACCAGGAACTAACAATGTTGAAAACGATTCAAGCCATGCGGTAAACAGGTACGTCACGACTTAAGGACTGCCTGTACATGTTCTTGTTCTTAGTGGACAAAAACAACATTTTTGTTTCTTCATATGGCATACTGTTATGAGTTGAATTCTGGAAAGTTAAAAAAGAAACAGAATTTTAATCACTGGAATCAAAACTCGCTAATTGATTGCAAGTTAATAAGCATGTCCTTTCCGATATATCTTCTCATCTAGCGAAGCATTGGTAAATAGGTTAATAAAATACTAAATTCTCAGTACAATTTGAATCATATTAGTTTACGTTGAACATGTACATCGTTCATGATAGGATATTTGAAAAATAGCCAATTATTTTCAAAAATATATTCAAAACGAATCCGATATCATTTCTATGTATCTAAACCATTCCTCTTACGGTAAAACCAACAGTGATGTACAATGTTTAGCAGTTTCTTTCTACCATACACTCTTGAATGACGATAAATATTGGACAACGCTTCTTCCTCCTGTAAGGCATAGGTGTAAAATAAATTTTGAAAATGAACAAACGCTCCCATCTTAACACCTTATCACCACAATCTCTGATAGGGACAACTTTCAATCAAAGAATACTAATGTATTGCTCAATACATGTACTTGCTCAATTTTCTAAAACGCATCATATGCGTTACCTGGATACACTTCTTGTCTTCAGACGCCATAGAATTCACAACAAATTAGAGGGAAAATCCTCTAAGAGCGCCTGCCCTTCTCTTTAGCAAAAGGTCATCCCACAGTACATAGACCACACTGGTGAACAAAGAAAATGCCTCCGAGACCAGAGTAGCCATTTCCGCTCAATATTAGGTCGCTGACGATGACTATCATGGTTGAAATAGTTTGTTAGCTCTACTTTCAAGGTACACCTACGTGTCACAACAGGTTCCAACAGGCTTGCGATAGTGTGTTTCTTCCAACATTCGTAGTCTCTCTGCTCTTCAGCAGGGTTCCCACTACTGGGTTTTTCCACCCAGATCTGGGTTTTTCGAGACCATGATGGGTTGATGGGTTTTAATTTTTCAATTTAGTCGAAATCAATTTTTTTCCATTTTGCGCCAGTAACGTGTAAAGTTCATGAATTACGTATAATATACTTAAAAAATATTGCATAGGTAAAGTGTGTGACGCATTCTACTTCCATACGAGTACATAATCAGTTATATCGATGTTTATTACTAGATCAAACTCGTTCGAAACCCGATGTCAACGGCGAACATGAGAGCGTCTCATGCTTGGGACCGGCAATAGGGCTACGGCACCTAATGAAAGTGAAGCGTTTATTTGGCACTGGTGAGAGTTCAGAGCTTCTCTCATCTTCTCGTTACTTATTACCCACTTTGATAAAAACTGAATAACCTTGATCGTTTGTGTTTGCAGCCCCTTAACAAGTATGGCTGAGAATACTCAAACGAAGAAAAGAAAGTGGTACACTCAAAATTTTAAGCAGGCGTGGTTGGAGGATCCCGACCTATAAAGTTGGCTACGTCAAGATGCAGAAGATCCCGAATTTCCTTACTGCTCGACTTGCAAAGTTCGTTTGAGAAATGTCAATAAATCTATGCTGTTGGCTCATCTAAATACTGTGATGCACAAAAAATCTTTGGAGGCTGCGAAAGCTTGTAGCCAGTTGGATTCCTTTTTAGTTATAAAAAACAACTACTTTGAACGAAAAAGTAGCAAAGGCATATTTATTAATAACAGGGTACTTTGCAGAGTATTATGTACCTTTTTCGCACGTAGATCATCTTGTTGGGGTTTGCTAAAAGGCCATTCTTGATAGTGAAATCGCGAAGAATATGAATTTGAAAACAACTAAAGTAACGTACGTGATGAAAGATAGAATTGCAAATTGTGAAAGAAATGAAATAACAGAAATCCTGAAGACGCAAAAGTTTTCAATATTAATAGATATGAGTACGGACATTTCAGTGACCCCAATTTTAGCTATAGTTGTTCGATTTTTTGACGCACAGGCGCGCAATGTCAAGGATGCCCTTGGGGTGGAAAATGGTTCATCGCACGGTCTTTACCAATCCGTTAAGTCTACATTAACGGAGAGAGATATTCCTTTTAAGTAATATTGTAGGATTTGCCTGTGACAATTGCGCAACTATGATGCGTGCCAAGAGTGGATTTCAGATGTTATTGAAAGACAATGTTTCCTGTGTGTTTGTGATTGGCTGTGTTTGGCATTCATTTTCACTTTGCTCAAGCAGTGCAGTGAAGGTTTTACTATCATACCTGGAGTCGTTCCTGAATGACTTCACGTCCTACTTTGCTCGGAGTAGGAAACGCCAAAATGATTTCAGAATGATCCAAAGTGTTGTTCAGGCAAAAAAGAACAAAATCCCCAAACTCTCACAAACTAGATGGCTGTCACGTGAAAAAGTAATCAAAGTTATAATAGAACAGTGGGATGCTCTTGTACTGTACTTTCAAACCGAGTCTGCTGTAGATAAAGTGGACGGAGCAAGAAGAATCTACAAAGCAATGATTAACAAAGGGACGAAACACATGCTCCCCTTATTAGAGTATATACTGAAGAAGGTCAATGCTCTTTACATCGAGTTTTAATCAGAAAACTTCCGGTTGCATATGCTTCAAAAGATGGTATCATGTGAATATCGAAATATTCTTAGTTGTTTTATAGAAGATGATATTTTGACTTCATCTCAATTGTCAGATATTGATCCCAGTGATTAAGAAAATCACAAAGCTGCAAAGGACCTTTATGTAGGTGAACGCACAATGCTTTATCTGAAGGGAAACCCAATCGATAGTGGCCGCGACAGATTCAAAAGAGACTGCCTGCATTTTCTAGTAGAATTATGCACTCAAATAAAAAGACGCTTTCCAATCGAGGAAAATGGAATAATCGGTCTTTTGAAAATATTGGATCCAGAGGTGGTGAAAGATGCTAATCAATCTCCTCCGTCTATCATGCCCCTCGCATTACACTTTCCATCATTTGCTCAAGAAAACACTCTTGATGAGCTCGATGACGAGTGGCGATTTTTCCGTCACTATAAAGATAATCTTCAAGCAGAAAATATCCCTGAATTCTGGCACTCAGTTAGAAATATCAAAGACGGTCTCGGACAGTCAAAATTCGGACGGGTTTCTCGGTTCATGAGTACTCTAATCGTCTTACCGCATTCTACAGCTCGCGTGGATCGCATTTTTTCTCAAGTGAACTGTACAAAGACAAATATCACTAATAGGTTGAAGGCTGAAACAGTGACTGACCGTATTCTCGTAAAGCAATTAATTCGTAGAAATGGCGCTGAATGCAGTACGTAGGAACCAAGCCTTAAATTGACAAGGGAAATCGAGGATGGCACATGCCATCGAAGATATGAAAGCAGAATAAAATCTTTCAAGAACGAGTTATTGGCGGTAGAAGGAGTAAATGAAGATTATGAAGATGAAGATATGTACATGATTGACCATTAAAAGATTTTAGCATAACACAAGTACTAAAATATGTATAAGTTATTCATTAACTGGTATTTTGTCGTTGATTTGGCTTCGATGTTGATTATTCCTGGGGTGTTTTTTTTTAGACAATCTTGTTTTTTTTTCAATTGATAATCTGGGTTTTTCTTATTTTGGTGAGTGGGAACACTGGCCAGTACCCTTGGCATGTAGGATTCAAGCGCATTGCGCTGAAGTGTTTATGCCAATAGTGTTTAAATTATGCATCGAATTACAAAAACAAGTGTAGCATATGAATTGTGGTATCAAATTACATACTAGAAGGTTAGTTTTAATTGAAATTATGCCAAAATTGATTGATTATACTGAAAAGTGCACTCTTGCAAAATTGGTGTCCCCCTTTCACTTGTTATTTCGTATACAAATAGCACAGATCACTAACTTTGCCTTTAATCAAGTATGGGAGGCGGAGACTATGTTTCTGTTCAGTGTTTGGACTTTTTTCTTATTTTTTCCTGGAGTGCTTGTCTATAATGAGTTTTAAAGTCAGCTTTAGAACAATTAAATTAAAATGAATCATAGACATATGCATTGATTATTTAAAATCATCACTATGCATAAATTTCGATCATTTTAAAAATTGTCTCCGTTGTCAATGAGATTCACGTCGCCCTTTAGGGTAACATTAAACTCGATATTTTAGGAGATATTAAAAAAAAACAATGCTTAACATCAAAGTTGTTGAGTTAAAATTAGCCAAAACGCACAAGTAGAATTCACTGCAAAATTTTCTATTTAATTTATTGTATTTTGAACTTGATAAAATTACTTTTCTGATGCAAGAGTCGAAAAATTTCGACTCGCTGATCGAGTGAACAATTATGCAATGTGATAGTTTTCAATATGAGTGACTTTAAGATGGAAGTTATTAATTTTGAGAGAAGATAATTAAGAAAATGATTATTAAAAAAGGTAAGTGACGCTTAATTTCTTTTTTCAACATTTTTGACATCTGGGGAAATCTTGGGAAATTTAGTTAATCACCCTTGGGAAAATCTTAAAATCTGAATGGCAGCCCTGGTCTCACGTATTCGGTAGTAGAGTGGATGCAGTTGCCAGGAAAAGTTCGTTAAGATTTGAGTACTGTTGCATTTTTGGAGTTTCCTGACAATAAAACAAGGTAAGAATATGGAAAATATAATCGAAATCTATGGAGTGTGATAAAGAATTGTAGAAAGATTTTAGGTGATTGATATATATAATAAGTGCTATTCCAAAATACGAAACTAAGAAATAAATTTGCCGAATAAAGTTTACTCAAGTAGCGCTAACTTGAAAGCAACGGTGACCAACAATATATATATATATATATATATATTGTTGGCCACCGTTGTTTTCAGGACATTTGGGCGAACTGTCATTCCTCGGATCGATATTCAATTTGAATCATTTATGAGTTATACATACTGTCCTAATTTTCAAGATANTAATTTTGAGAGTAATCCTTAATATGAGGTGATAGAAGGTAAATATTACTTGCAGCTAGAGTGATAGTGTGCATGAATTTGTATTTTGTATTGATATATGTATGATTTTTAAGCTTAAATTGAACCCATGGTAGACATTTCCACTATATTTAGGAGTCTAATAAATTTAGGAGTTTCGCAAAACAGTGGCGACATTTTCGAAAATTTATTGCTCAATATGAATTGACCGCAGCGCAATTCTCATCAAGTGAGTGATGACGTGGTTAGATTATGAGGAAATTTTAAATCTTTATCATGAGGTCATATTGCGGAACCGATAATACTGAGGTTATTTTTCGTTGATATGAAGAAACTGTAGTTATAAGGTAAATTGTGTTTTAATGAATTTTTCTGTTAATTAATTATAATCTTTTGCGATAGAGGTGGGATGAGTTTCTTTTTGCACGACTCGAGGGGCGGATTGAACAGATTTGTCATGTGAGTTAGTACGTCTGGTGCAGTTATTTACGGTTGGATACTGACTTAAATTTAGAATGACTCTTCAACATAAGTTATTTCAAAACAATAAACGAAGACTCTTAAAATTCATCGTAAGTGGTCTAAGATGCCCCGCCTACGGGCGTGTCGTAAAAATGTGTCGCATTTAGACAATTGTAATTAGATCTTAGTAATCTAATCATCATATACTAGAAAACGTTTCGGAGA
>VOMN01109794.1:0-14639 GCA_014899125.1 Orchestia grillus
AGTAATCGAAAAACTCAAGAAATTTGTAACCAATTCATATTTAACGATGTACACCATCAGACTTACAGCTCGATCTTGGGACCAAATGTTTTTCATTTCTTCAGTCGTAAGAAGAAGTACTAGGGTAGCAACATTTATTTGCCTGAAAAAACTTCATACACACAGTGAAAGGTTGACTCCGAGAGCAAGTGGCCAAATTTTATGAAGAACTAGACATCCCGTGACCCGTTGGATCAAATAAAATTTATCTAAATCAACCGTGTCCAGAAATATATCCTATGCAGAGTTAAGTCGGTATTTACATCACAGGATTAAATGAAGAGTATAAATTTTGAATATCTCAGAGCCGAAAGACAAACGATTTTTCCTTCTTTCTCATTCCCGTATCCACTTTAATAACTTGCCCGACTTAAATTCCTTTCTTTTACATGGCATAAGTGTATATTCTCTCTTCTGTGTACGGTTTCAAGCAAGCAAGACGACAAGAGTTTAAATTATTACACTAGATAGATAGATACATAGATTAACACTCAATTCATGTAAATGAAAGGTTTATGAATCAACGTGAATGGCTACCAAGTCAAAAAATGATGAAAACCTTTATTTCCAGTCATACATAAAAACATATTTCAAATAAAGCGTTTATTTCAAAGCCGAATGAAGATTATTTTGCAAACCGCTCTCATCAGTAGAGAAGAAAACACCTAGGATAGTAAAATTTAGAGTAGCTGGTTTATGAATCCCTTCATGGCAACAACTTGCAAATATTAAAAAAAGTCTGGACATTCTAAAAACTACTCGTGTAATTCTTATTCGATACTGAATTATTACTAGTCATCACGATTCGCCAGCCCGCATGTTGCACAGGTGAGGGTGCAGTAACTTATCGAACAATTTCCTGGTATAATTCCGCAACAAACTTTCTTTACCCCATTTTTTTCCTGGACATAACGCAACCAAACTGCCGAACTTACACGACTCCATCGTCCATTTCGAGCAGCGCAACAAGTGGGACGGCCATCCCAGATATCGCGATTCTTTGCCTTAGTTTCCAGCACAGGGCAGGCTGCACGCAACCACTGCGGGCTACGGCAACACAAAGCTTCCTCACGACATCAATATTTCATGCATATGTGATAGTATTTGGCATCTCAGGCCCAGTCACGCTAGCCTTTCCTTCCGAAGATGTAGTCCATGTTGATCTCAAGTGATCAAAAGCGATTTGAAAATTTGTATCGCTTTCAAAACAAGCGCAACTTTGTAATTGTGAGATTGAAGCCGTTAATCTCGAAGAATTCATTACCATCCATGTGTGTACGAATTTAGACTCAAAATAGACTATAACGGTTATTATTGTTCAGTGAATCGCACCATTTTTATAACAAATGGAAAAAAATTCTCGAAAAAACTTGGATATCAAAACTTAAAGAAAACAGAACTAAAGAACTTTTCATGGGATTTAATAAATTACCAATAACTGGTTTCGAACAGTATTTGGAACATCCTGAAGCCCCTACAAAGCTTTCACCTGTAACCCAGGTGTACGAATTAAAATGCAAGTCACGTCGTGCCTGCATTCGAGGACATATTCAAGTCATTCCATCATGTTCGATCATTCACGCAGCTCTGCGCTGAAGGCAACAAATTCATGAATACAGAATATTGCCGGGCGCCCCCAAGCTGGCCCGAGGTGGGAAAAGGAGCGGCAGTACTCCACGCTATACCAAAATTTATCACATAAAAGTAACGGAATTACAAAGGATTCTATCGCTCAGGAGGTGAGCAAGAATGAGTTTTCTTCGTCTGAACTAGTTAGGCAGGTCTACACTCCGAAGGGTAAGCAGTCTCGGGTTAGGTGCGGGTTCGAGTGCAAAAATTAATCACGTGATAGCTACAATACTTTTCACTAGATCGTACTTTTTCCAGAAAATAATTCAGCTCAAACGAATTAATACTTCCGGATATATTTCATGAAATGTTATTCCCATACGTGTTTGACGGCTCTCTACTCTGCTTAGAATTTGTGATGGGAGTATTTCTTATACATTCTTTTTATTTTCATCGTTGTGGAACTACAAAACACCCTCAAAACTGATCGTAAATTTTTTGAAAATCTGAATTATTGTCGATGATGTCACTTCTACACCACCCAATCGAGTGTGCTGTGCACGATATTAACAAAGAAGATAACTTTAACCAACGTATAAATCATAACCCCATAACCTCAATGTACCTAGAACCTGATGCATATATTCCCCTAATGACCTCTTAAGTAACAAAGAACGTCGGATGCAAAAGACGGTAATTGCACTGCGACCGCGTCGATCTTGCTCCAGTACCTCATATGGTGTTATTATCATACCCAATCTTCCTATTTTTGCCAGAAAATGCTTCTTGTTTCCTCGCGGAAAGTAAACAATGGCATCGATTTTGGCTGAACAATGGCAGTTGTGAAGCAATTTCGTGCGGGGGCATAAGGCCAATCTGGTCAGACGAGAAGAGGCAGGCAATCTCACTGCTGACCATCGAGGCAATTTTCTGAGTCCTGAATCGTGACCATACTGCGTGCGACGGCAAAAGCAATCATCACGGTTCTCCACCACAATCGCAGCAACCCTAAGGCATTCAACGGACGGAAATGGCTCCAATCAAGCAGATTGAAAAAGTGGATTCCATGAATGAGAGGCAGTTGAGAGGGCCCTAAAACCATTGAACGTAATAAAAACAACTGCGGCATCAGAGTTAATGCCCGACGTTTGCATGCAACTTAAGGAATGCCAGAAGCACTGAAACGTCTACACATTACGCAAATTTTGCCCGTTTTGAAAACGTTTGGATCTAAATAAAAATTTAAAACTACTTGTTATAGCACAGATTTAACAAGTGCTAGCAATTTTGAATGCGGTATTCGTCTAATAATGTCTATTCAACACGAGTACTTGAAGTATTTCCAGACGTTGATATTATTAGTTTTATGAGATTTAATCACGCGTCTACGATCAAGAAGCAATTTGTCAGGTGTTTTTCAATAAATTAGAAGCCTGATTTTTTTCCCTTCCCTATTCGAAATGAAATAAAAGTTCTCTTACAGCATATGGATATATTATCATATTATTATTTTTTTTAGTCATTGTCCCTCATCTTGAGAGTAGATAGCACGAGGACGGGGAATTTTATGCTAAAGCTTCAATTCAGAGGCACTATTGCATGGAACTCCTATCAGATGCGCTCATTTTCAACCGGAGAAGAGTATATACTCGCTCGCCGGCACCTGTTTTTAAATTACAAAATATCAGCATGTAACTTTTGAAGGGCTCAACCTCTTCATATTACGTATGTATGAAACGATCAAATTAATTTTGCTATTCGGGTGCCTTTACCTTTAAACGTTGAACGATTTGCCGCCTTATGTGTACATGCAAGAAGAATGCTGTTAGTTTTTCAAAAAAACTAGCTGTACTCGTATGAAACGGGATAGTCGCGTCCATTTGGCCGCTAAAATATTACAGTGATAATTAGCGATAGGACAGCCACTCGTCAGCAAAACCATTTGGGACTTAAATAGAACTTGTACAATCTCGATGAAAATAATTGAGCAGGGTACATTACATGCGTCCCAAATAAATTCCTCATGTATACATGAAGATACGTGTAGATTGATATTTTAGGGTATTGAGTGGAGAAATATAGATTACTAATTCACAACTTCTAAGAGATTATCATTCTTCAAATGGTCTAGAGCTGATAAAAGAAGACGCTCCTGCAGCGCAGACTGTTGCCATTTTGAGTTCATGAAGGTGTTTTTTGGCAAAAATGTCAATGCACACCCATGAGGTGTGTCCGAATGCTTCGCTGTGAGAGTTTCAAAGGCTTCGTGATACCTATCCCCCTTTCTTCTTCGAACAAGGCATTTTCTTGATCTTCTAAATGCATGAAAGGGTGCCTGATCAGAAAAAATCCCACTATTTCAGTCTCCAGGTGACTATTTTCTACATTTTTTAATGAAATGTATTCCGTCCCAAATACATACTCCCGATTATTTTCTTCCGTAGGAGATACCTTTTGCCAGTTCTCATAGACTTGAGACCCTTTTCAAAAAGTTTTGGCTGCACCTTGTGAGATGAGGGAATCACTCCCTAGCTTTTCCCATTCTTCGGTATACTGAGGACGTGCATATGGTTGTGCGATTCTTCAGGAGACACTCAACTAAACCCTGATCTTGGCATTCATTGAATTTTTGTAGACGTCCAAGTGATGTTTTCACATGATAATTATCCGTAGCTCTTATGTGGTATAAAATTATACTAATAGCGGCTCTTAATACAATTTATTTGATACCTCTTTGCATGTTGAAACCAGTTTAGAAAAGTAACAATCACAGAATGTTGAACTTTAGGCAGTGTCCTATCGGAAACGTAAAAATAAGAAAACAATTTAAAGTCTCAATCGTTTGACCATAACTGTACAGATATCTGTCCTAAATAGGTTTCACAATATTTTTGCATTTTATTACTGCATTGCAGTGTACATGCGTTTCAGTAAAAAAAATGTCACGCGAATAAATTTTAACTCCGTCGCGAATTCCACGGCTTAATAAGCTTTTCCGTGGATATTTTAAAAGTCAGTTAACTTTATAACATTAACTCTCACGCAATCATCACCGGCTCCACCCAAGTAATTAAGATAAGAAATTTAATATCGTGCATCCTTTGCTGAAGCTTCATAGTTAGCACTCATTAGGACCAAGTGCAGCTGGGTATAATTTTGCCGAAAATAGCAGCAGCGAAATGAGTGATGCCTTACACTCAAAGTACAATTACGACCTGTAAAATCTATCAACAGATAGGATTAGCTATCAGATATCATTTCTTTAATCAAATTTTACAAGAGAGGAACGAAGAATCTTCCGATTCCTTTCGCTAGGATGGTTGTCAGGGGTGTATATGCGCTGGAAGAGTTTTATCAGATTGCAATTCACCCTAAATACTGGAGCAAATTACTGAAGAACGTTCTATTATTGTACGAAAACGCGCGTTAAAATACTACCTATTCAACCGAAGGAACGATGCCTCATTCGACACTGAAATGATGTTACGTCTACCCCGCACAGAGATCCAACGCCTTCCCGATATTGTCTCTATGAACAACTCGAAGCAACTTCGTGAAGTCTGCGCATTCTTCACTGAAGAAGCACCTCGCATAACTAGTTGAGCGACGAACTAAAAATAGTTGACTTCTTTGGGAACTGAGCAAGCTGGTGCTCTAATGAGAAAAGTTCATTGAAATGAACGAGATTATGTATAAAAAGGTACAAACCTATCTAACTCAGGTTTTTAGATACTCGAAATCTAAAGAAAAATTTAAAAATTTATTGACTTTCTTTCGCATTTGAAGGTTACTCCACTAGATTCGATGTCTACTGACGCGTATGATGCTTGTCAGTTTTGGAACTGCAACCATTACGTCACCTTTTGTAATGGGTCAAATAGGTATTCGTCTCGTATTAAATAATTCACATTTTTCGCTATTAATCATACTTAAATAACCTTGAATTATTTTACATAAGAAAGGGATAGATCGAACGCACAAAATAATATTTAGTGAACAAGAATTTATTGGAAAACATTCAAACAACAACAAAAATATGAAAACAGGGTGGCAAATAAGTATTGGTAACATAACATTCAACTATAATAATAATTGGTCGCATAACCCGTATTAGCTTCAACCGCTTTTAAGCGATGCTTCTATGAAGAGATAAGGGTTTTGCTAAAGTCCCCTGATATTTTCTCCCATTCTTCGAGGCAGAATAGTTCCATTCAGCCAGATTTAATGGTTTCCTCATTGCAACTTTATTTTCCAACATTTTCAATTGGATTGAGATCTGGCGATTGTGAAGGCCAGCCTAAAATCCTGACTTTCTGACTACGGAGCCACATTGAAGTGTATTTCGACTTGAGCTTAGGGTCGTTATCTTATTGAAACTCCCATTTAGTCCTTGTCAACCTGAGCATCTGAACAGAGGGCATCAAATGTTCAAACAAAATTTCGCAGTAATTGGTCGAATTCATGGTTCCTCGAACGACATAGAGTCGTCCTAGGCCTGCAGATGAAAAACAACCCCATCACATGATGCTTCCACCACCATGCTTCAGTGTGGGGAGGGCGTTCCGTTGTTGCATGGAAGTATTCAGTTTTCACGAAAGCCCTATTGTAATTATTGCCGAACAACTCGATTTGTGTCTCATCTGGAAAGAAAATTATCAAAATAGTCCTCTCCTTCTTTGATAAGAACATTTGCATATTGCAATCGAGATCTAACATGTTATTTTTACAGCAGTGGGACTTTTAAAGCATCGCGTCTCTTCAGGTTTTTTTACACAGAAAATTGTTAATAGTTCACTTCGATACGTTCACCCCTGCTGATGACAAATGTGTTTATTCTGGTCGAGATATCTGAGGACCTTTCTTAACCATTGTGAAAATTTTAGAGTGATATCGTTGTGATAGTTTACTTGGAACACCTAATCTTGAGTAATTGTCCACGATCTTTCAAATTTCCATTTCTTTATAATGAACCGGACAGTGTTAATAGAAATGAAGAATTTCCTGGAACCGGTGCCAGCCTTGTGTTCCTTTATAATCATTCACCTCACTTGAATACTGTGTTCCTTGGATTTTCGCAACATAAGAATTCTGAGACTCGTTACTTGGGCAGAGTCTGTTACCTCACTGTAAGCCAAACCGGTCAATGTACCCTTGTAGACTACGTAGACTGCTTTGGAATTTTCTAGAGAACAGAAGAACAAAATTTTGCTCATTTTTAACATTTCTTCAAGGTTTTCTGAAATGTGTGTAGTATCGAAAAATGGAAATAATTTGGTCCTTTTTTGACACGTTGTATGCTAACGCTCCATTCACCCACCATATACACTATAGCCATATACGTCGTGCCGGCAGTTCCGGGATTTCTTTTGATTTATCTGTTAAAGCAATCGAGTAAGTTAATAATCTAACAGCGTAATCTAACAACTTGAAGCAAGATTGGCTTTTCTTATCCCGAAAAAAAAAATATCTACGATGCTCCGATTCTCGTCGTACTGTAGTGATCATAGTATAAAACTTACCGAAATATGGATTCGTTTTTCAAAACACTAACATTTTGCAAGTTTGTACACCGTAAATATGTAAACGAAATACTGCAACATTTTTCTTCTCTTCGTACAGAACAGTGAATCTCACGTATGAACCTGTGCGATGTACCTAAACAAATTCATAATAGGCGACTAAACAGATAGCTTAGTGGCTCAAAGAAGGATAAACGATTGATTTGTATCGATACTTTTTTCGACACAACCACTCTTCCTTTGACCCTTTCACTCTTGATTATCATTATTCGAGCTACGCATTGCCAAAGATAAGGGAGAGTGCGTTCATGGTACTTCTATTTTTCTTCTTATGAAAATCGATAGCAAAATGTAGCGAAACGTTATTTCTATTGTTCACATAGGTAAATTATAAAAAAAACGCCGAATAAGTACAGAGAACCATCTGAAGTCAAACCATTGTTTAATTCGTACTAAAATAATGCAATAGATATAAAACTGCACTATATTCCAACGACAGTTCGTTCCTCGCTTCACGCAAAATTTTTAGCCATTCCTTGAAGTGGACACCTCAAGCGTCCAATGCAAGCATGCTTGGTTGAAAATTGTGGCCCATGTCTCTCCAGCAATGTCCCCATCAACAAATTCTGAGCCTAACTTTGTGCACATTTGACCACCGATAAGTAGCTTAATCGCGTAATTCACTTCATCGAAATTTAAAAAAACAAATTGGAAAACTCATGCAAAATAAAAAAATTGACTATCATTGAAGAAAAATAAGGAACTACGTACAATTCATCTTTCAAAATCGATTGGATGCGATCAAGAGAGGAGAATACAATCGATTACCTAGATGTGACGTTACTGTTTCAAGCATCATTTGAATTGCGCTCAGAAATTTTAGAGTCAGTAACGCGAAATATGTGCTTTTGCATCAAAAGAGTTCTACTTCGAATACTTGAAGCCAAGAAGTTGAGCTCACATCATACGGTGGTATATATAAGTACGTCCTGTCTCAAGGATTGTCGTCGTTAAAAGAAACAAGAAAGTTCTCCCAGATAATCTAGGTTTTTATTTATTTGTTGTGGTTAATATTAGATAAAATTTATGAGATAAAAAATGTATTAGGTAATTATTTTACTCTAGAATTATAATTAGATTCTATTCTGCCATCAACTGATGAGAAAAGAACATCTTGTTTCAGTAGAACGAGCACACCTCAAGAACAGAAAGTGATCAAAAAGCACTCAGCACATTAGCGTCGCTCGCTTCAGTTTTCCAAGAACACATTCTCAAGGTAAAATTTATGATCATTACTTTATAAAACAGCTCATACATAATTTTTTCCTTTCCTTTTGTAAGCAGATAAGAAAATGATTACAAGCACATTTTATACCAATCGCACATAAACTTAAAAAATTCGGACGCTTTCCGATACATTTCGATTAATAAAGTGTTAAGCATATGAAGGGAAGTAAATAATGGATAAAAACAAAAATGAACATTGCAAAATAATCGAAGTAATTTGTGAGCTACAGCAAGTCATAAGTCGCTCACGCTTATATCAAAATTAATTCAGAAATTCACACCTGGGAAGACGGTTTTGCCATTTTGCTCCCTATTATTAAAAGATTGCCAAGTTTCCGCGGTGTACTTTTCCCGTGTATTCATTTATCTAATTATGGTGGCTTCATAAACAACATTCTTCAAATTCCAGTTATGCGAAGGCAGTTCTACCCGTACTTTAGGATTATTGACCAATATACTATGGAGTACTGTCAAGTTCCCTTCCAATACTCATCATGATATCAGTCCCAACACTGCGAACCAAGATGTTAAAAACAAATTCAGCACAGGCTCACTGACGTCCAGATATGACATCAAAAACTACGTGTATCTGAGGCTCCTGGAAGAAGCAATTATTCAGTGTCGTCATCGCTCACTGCATTCGTTACATGACTGACCTCCATGCAGACTAGGGTAGATATGCACGCCCCTGTCGCGCTCCCACGCCGTGACGGTGAGCAAGTCTCGTAACGACGGCGGCAGTTCACACGTCAGCACGGCCGTGTTGCCCGACATGACAGCCTCGTCTCTCACCACCACCTCCACGCCCTGCGTCACAACTGCACACAGAGAACGATGATTTTGTAGTCAACACCAGATGAAGCATGCCATGGGGGAGAGATTAGTACAACTCTAACAGACAATGCAGAAAAACCTTAAGGTTTTCAAAGCAGAGCGTCTGACAAGGAGCTCAAAATCAGCTAGATCAAAATCCCGGATACATTGCGCACATATTCCTATGCTACTTTAAAGATTTATCCAATGATATCAGTATCATCTATGGAGAGATATAGATTCATCAGAGATACGGTAAAACAGACATGCCTGTGAGCAATGCAATATGAATTGTCTGGGGTTTCAAAATTGTTAAATATTTTCTGAATAATGAGCTATGTAATTGGGTTAGTTTGATGTTCTTGATAAGACCATTTTTTTATATAATAGCTTTTTCTAATTTATTCCAGATGTTGCAAATGGTCTTTATGCTCATAACGTATTTTTTCCATTTTAGTTCAATAATAATTCCGGTCAATAACCATGAAAAAGTTGCAAGCGACTTTCCTTGCTCTTGAGCTCATTAAAAAACTTTTCAGAAGGCGAAGCACAATTATTACCCTAAAAATTTCATTGTACTGGTATCTAACACTTGTCCGTTTTCATTAGAGAAAGTGATCAATGCGATGCAACTCGGGAACAGTTCCGCAAGAGGCACCACAAAAACACTAAATTTCTGCGTCTCCGCAGATACGGCCCGCCAAGCACACAGAAGTAACTCAAAAAGTTCAAAGTCATAAAACGGCACAGTAAAAAATGCTAATAAAAAGATCGAAGGTCGACCGACCGTGGTAGGAAAGGTTAGGTCAGCGGCACACCATCTAAACCATAAAGAGAAACAGAGAAGATGAAACTTACAAACCTTACCGATTCTTGCAATATGAAGTGCTAATACGCTGTGAGTTCACGCATAAGAAGATAGAATATTGTTAGCCTAATTCCTTTGCGCAAACCTATGAAATGGAATGCATCCTCCAAACCATAAGCAACAAAGTCTCAAAGATGCGTTGCATGAACCTTCCGGCACCCAGCTGGGGTGACACACACTAGCTGATCATATTTTGCCTTCAAATTTGGGTAACTGGTTAATTAAACTGATACATTATGGCGTATAAACAGTTATGAAATTTTTCTCAATAAATTTACGTTTTTGAGTTTTTCCGATTGAGAGCCAGAAGAGGACAACTAAAGCACATTTCGATGGCAATATGCCAAAGATATCAAACCGTTAGCTACGGAGGCCCAACATTTTTTCCATTGATATGTACTGGTAGAAGAAACAAAGATTCACTATGAAGGATTGCTTTTATTGACATTTACTGAGTAAGATGACTTCTTGATATCAGAGCAAGGGAACTTTCCGATTTCAATTCTTTTCACTTGTCCTATAGAACTATAATTACCACTAAAGCTTGAAAAACATTTTCAAAGAGCTAGGTGCACGTTAGCTTGTAAAATTTAGGCAGTCATTTCTTCCTTATTTTAAAATGAACATGATAAAGGGGATGTTTTTATTCATCTACGATAACAACAAAATAATCTTAATTTTTGCAATGAGCGAAAGGTCCTAGAAACGTCATTTCAACCAAAACAAGTGGAAAATTAACGGGAAAATAGATCGCAATTATGATGCTCTACAATGACAAAAATCAATACGCAAAGGTTGAAGCCAAACAAAAAATCATTCTCTATGAGTATCTATTAATTAATAACACAAGGAACAAATTTTCTCTAATACCAAGAACGAAAAATCTAAATATTAAAAACCAAGTGTTCTATAACCCCAACTTCCCAGATTTATAAAGCGTGGTTTAAATTATACCAATCTAAATAACGTCACATTCTAGCAGTCATATTTCTCAATATATAGATTCTCATAAGCATCTAAAGCTGTCTGTAATTTTCAAATAAATATTTAATAAGAGTGAAGAAGTGATGATAAATTAACTCTTACAAGACATGTGGCGCATATTTCAGTGTCTTCGCCGTCAACTTGGAAAGTTCGAAAAGGATTTTTGTGATTAACTAACAAAATTATCTTCCGAACCATCGTTTCAAGACATTTTGGAAAGCAACTGAATGCAAATGCACTATTATCCGGACTTCAATTAAATTCAGAGATGGTGTCTCAAAAGTTTGTATTGCGTCTTCATTAGATCTGCAGTAAGATGCGACGGATATCGTAGGGTATCGGGTTACAGAAATAAACTTCTCAACCTTGAAATTGCACAGCCTTCACAATTCTAGTGAGTAATCATTAATTAGCGATGAAATAGATTTCTAGAATCCAACACAATAAAATCCATCTCCTTATTCCCAATTTATAATATACATGTAAATTAAGACTCTGAAGCTATAAGACAAGTAGAGCTCATATCCATTGTACATTGAATCTGATTGTTGATTTTGAGACTTTTTTCAGTATCCTTCTTGATGCTGTCGTCTTGCAACATCCCCACCTTAATATATATCCAGCAATAAAGTTGACCTATTCCCGAATCTTAATGCTTCCAAATATGTTGTTACATTCGTTACTTTTGGTCCTGATGAATATGTTTATGGAGAAACTCTGTCGTATTAATTCTACTGTAGACCAACTGGGTCAGTCCCCCTCTCAAGCGTTTCAGAATATCAAAGTGACATTTGGTTGAAGATATGTTGGAATCAAAACTTTTCGAAAGAGATTTCAAAAATTTTGTTCGAGTCGTGATCAATTGTAAACAACTATGAATTGAATGCTTTGATTCACCAAAATAATTAAACCACAGTTAAAAAACTTGTATCACAACTCGTAACATTTCCCACAACTGTTTTTTGACACTTGAAAACAAATAGGAAAGTAAATGAAGTGGATAAAGTTGTTTTGCATGAAATACGCGTGATTTAGTAATGCCGTTGCATCCGATTACACCTCGTCGCTACTCCGATAGGTAAAAATAGAAACTAAAGTACAATCGTTACTAGCAATGGAGACTGGATACCCTGCCGACAGTGGGAGAGGAAGCCAGGAATTGGACGCAGATTACCTCCGATACATTATTGAAAACTTCCAATGCACCAAAAACTTGATAATAAGAAGATTGCAAGCCTGTCTTTGAGACGATCATTAACAATTTAACCAGAGGAAAGTAAAAGAAAATCAGCATATAGAAAAATTATTTTCACCCGAGAACATAAAATAGGAACATCCCAAACTTGAGAATAGGGATCACTCAATTTTATAGCATAATTCCTCAATGCAGCACACTAGACTGCCTAACGTGGGCTTCTAAATCCTCCTGATACGGGCCTTCATAAAAACGGACATTTAGGGGCAAAACCCATCGAATTATCGAAAATTTGCATTTTGAGTTTTAGTCGTTTTTCGTAAATAAACGCGTATTAATAAAATGCCCCAATAAAAAACTTGAGACATTTAAGTACACGTAAAAGAATTATAAACAATCCTTGAACACAGAATATTTAAAATGATAAATAAAAAATTAAAAGTATAATGTATTTCAACATAAATCGGCACCGGAGTGACACCACCAGTTAAATGCCCGGTAATACATTTTTAGAAAGTGGTTCTTAACGTGAATTCATTTAAATTCCCTGGTGTTATAAAAAATTAAAAACGTTTGCTATGAATTTACTTCAACTGGTATTAATGTTAAAAAGATATTTCGGGTGCTCATTTTTTTCATCTTTCATCGGTTTAGTATTTGAATGTAAAAATGGCAGCCAGGGTATGTTAATAAACAAACAGTATATTAGTAATCGATGAAGTGATTCTAAAAGGTATTTTAATTTTAGCGTTTATAAAGAAGAAGGTGTGCAGTATAATTTGAGTTCAACTTGTTTGTAATGGTAATACTAAATAATCTTAAAGAATTAATTTTTTTTTATGTCCAGCGAGCCAAGTCAGTAACATTTCACACACACTATAGATTTCGACAGACAGTGAGGACGATATCCACATTTTTCGCCAGGTATCTTGTTCCAGAAAATATCAGGATTAGTGATGTCCATATCGAAGATTTACTGTATCTCTCATACTATCCCTAACTTCAATATTTTGAACTATTTCAAAGGTAATTAAATATTCTTCAATGAGGGATAGGTAATAGAATTATTTTAATTTCAAGATGGGAAGAATGATTTTTTTCTAAGCGAGGGTATCAAAAATTATGTTTGTCGTAGAAAAGTTTATCATCAACATGGTGCCAAATATAAACAAAGGAATTAGGTAGTTGACAATTCAAAAGCTTTTAATCCGGTTTCCTCGTTATATTCTGACATAATTAAGATTCCATTGCTTCTTACAAAGTCTGTTGTATCGAGTTAACATTCCAGTTAAAAACTAGCCGTTTCGCGGTAGGTTTAAGGCAGTTCTTCGCAGCGATGACAGTTTTCTAGCGTAATCTGGCACCGTTCCACAGATTATCTCTAAAGGTGAGAAATTGGCTAGCGGCAGCTGGCGGAGTTTGACAGTAACGTTCTAAAGCAGACAAAACGACCGCGTCACTACGCCGTTGCGTTGTTGGCCAGTGAAATTTGCAAAATTAACTGCGCCGATTTTTAATATGGCCCCGAGCTAAAAGACAGAAAATATTTATATCCATTAATAATTGTAAGGTGTTTCATAAAAATAGATTAATAATTGTAAGATGAATGTGAAGCGAAAAAGTGGTTCAATCGTATTTAAGTATTAAAACTTCAACGAGTTCTCGCGACACTCGAGTGCTGGCTAATAGAAATTTTATGTGCTCTGTAAGGGAGAGAAATTTCGTGGACAGTCGACAACCCTTCTCCCTTCCTGTGTTTATTTTCTTTATTAGACGATTTTGATTGTATTCGAAAGGAGTGGGGTGGCTTAGATCTTCTTGTGTGAGAATGGCCTAGCTTGCTGCTATTAAGGTCGTGGATCATTTAATTACTTATGAGAATCTCTACCTTGATACCTGGTGCTCTTCCCATGACTGCTTTGAATTTTCATTTTGATGAAGTGCTGTCAGAAGTGATTTTATTTCTGATTCTGCAGTGTGAGTTAATTTCACGTAGGGACGACATGCTGGGAATATTATGAATCGATAGGGACCTTCTTGTATGTTTAGTACGGTACCTGTTTAGGTGTTAAGTATTTTTCTCGTGCGCGAGTAACTAGAATCAGTCCAGCAAAGTTTTACTCTTCTGTATTTTTTATATCACTCCATACTACAGTGTATTCTGCTTGATAATGTTACGTAAATTTTGGACAATATTTGTCCACATATATAAATAATTTCTAGAAAACATTGCGAGTTTCAGGACTGATCATGCTATTTTCGAATTATTATTCTCTATTGACTTTCCAAATGAGATTTGATTTACCATGTTTATCAATTATCCATATATGTCCTAATTTAACTGTTCACTGTGATTATCCAAAGG
>VOMN01109806.1:0-15721 GCA_014899125.1 Orchestia grillus
TCTCGACAGATGTTCACAGGACTTTGCTGTCACGTTCTCTCCATCCATCATGGGCCACTTTGCGCAAATCATCCTCGCTCAGTTAATAACTCCTAATTGTTCGAGGGTTGTCAGAGTACCGCTGATTTGTGGCAATTGAGAGCTCCAAAAAACGCTCTAAAAGCCAAGCCTCAAAAAATCTCTCAACCTGGCAGTACGAAATGAAGAAGCCTCTTGCCATAGATCTCTCGCCCCGTCCTGTCGCCGTTTAACTCGTCCCTGACGTGTTCCTGGTCTAAAGTTTTGCATGTTCTGCTTTCTCTTTCTTTCTCTTTCGACTTCTCTCTGTGTGCCTCTCGTTCCCTCTCTTTCTCTTTAACATACTGGTATCCAGAAGGATTGTGATTTGAGGCTCTGGCGTGGAGGACTTCCGATTGACTTGTTTTGGGCCACTAATTCTATTGAGAGCGCTTGGCTTTCCAATAAAATTTAACCTCGAAAGCACTCGATTCGAAGCTGAAGGGCATGTGGCCTGCGTTGCTTATTGGTTTCATTTGGCCGTTGGTTACGGCAAAACCTGTGCTCTCGATGCTGGTATTAGCTACACCGAGAAGAGTAAATAATGAGATGACTTACGTGCCGTCAACGCTGCAGCCATTATGGCCAAGGACTTAATTAGCATTCGGTTAGCGTCGCTTGTGCGCACGCGAATGCATAATTGATCCTTGTATGACATGAGCTCTTTTCTGGGACAATTAATGGAAGCAAATTACCGAATGCCCTTCATGGATTCTGCAGTTTTGGTCATTGAGGGACCAGCAATTTTCGTACTGTAGGCATGTGTATTTCTGGCTCTGGAAATGTGCATTAAAGTAACCATGGCCGCGTGTCCTAGTGTGACGACTACATTATTCAGATGCAGGTAGCAAGTGGTCACAGCATATGCAAAGCATGCAAAAAATAATATTTTGAACTAGCATAACGGTATGTTATTGACGCAACTGAAATATGCAATGTGAATATTTAGCTGCCTGAGTGTGGCCTAGAGCTTCTTGCACTATGAAGACGAGCTCTGTAGAGTAAAATGTTCGGTATAATGTTAAAGCAGAGGGCATGACCGAGCATTTCGCGGATCCCTGAGATTTTTATCTACTTCAGAAGTATGCTTATGGTGATCTGAACATAAATATTTGTGTCTCAACACTCAGCTGTTTGGTAGAGTGAGCTAAAGACACCCAGTGATGATTTTCATTGACTTAAATGAACTGATCTTTGCATCATTGTGTAAAAGTCATTATATTCACTAAGATACTTAGCTCGATGTCTCCTTTCTTCTGTGGAACGGGCAGTAGAAAATTTTTCCAATGAGAGTATCTCAAAGTACGCGCTACGAAAATTGCGCGTCTCACTTCCCACAGTCCACTGCGGAACCATTTTAGATCCAAGAATATTAGCGGACAAAGTGTTTTGGTATTACTCCGTATTCGAACTGAATTGAGTCGATATCCACACAAAACATTTACTTTTTCAATTCATGGTGTTTTTTTTACATCAGTTTGTTTATGAGTCACTGAGTCATGAGGCATCATTAGATTTATTCCAAGTGCTTAAAACTTGTCCTTGGGTTCACGCTCGCTGAAGTCATTTGTGACGCTCCAGTGGAGACCTAAGCTATATTAATGTCAGGGATGGACGAAGCTAACACGAAAAAAAAAGAAAATCGGTTTATTTAAAACAAGTCAAGTAGATAATATGGTACCATCAGATTTTCAAACATTAAGACTACAGTTTAAAGGTTGAAAAATGGGAGTCGCATTGAAATTTCTAGTTGTGATCAGTAAGACCATGACCATGCAATTACGTGTAGAAGTCGCTTTGAAATTCTTAATTGTGAAATTTTTAAGCCCTCTAGTGTTGCGAAACGTAAATCAAGGGTGCGATGTGAGTTCACAATTGTACTGTACGAACTTGTTGTGTTAGAGAAAAATAAAATCATTTATTTCAAATGTAGGCGACATTCGTGACACATGATATAGTAAGTCGCCTGCCTATACCTAAACAAGAATAAAGTAAAATAATAAAAATGCGAATCCCATCAATACATATGAGTAGGATTCATAATTTGAAAGCTGAGCGCCCTCGCGTGCTGCGTTGTAGTAGATAATCGACAAAGCATAAATTATTGTATCAAGTCGTTGAATGCTTCATCATACATTGTAAAATCGAAAGTCGCTCTTCACGTTGAGGTACATAACGATGTGAGATACATAGATGAGATACAAGTCGAATTTCAGATGAGTTATGTAGTGTATGAATATGGAATGAAGATGATGATTTTGGAACTTACTGAAGATTTTACGCTAGGCTCACCAACGCACGGAAGCCTGGTGTATTAATTGATTTCTCTGTGAACCCTTTTTAATTTTTTTTTCTTTTTTTGATTTGGTAAATTCAAATTGGATAACCCAACTACAGACTCAATAAAAAAAGCTTGGTGTTTATGTATCAATGAGTTAATTTTACGATTAAATTTGGCCGCCTTCGCTTGTGCCTAGTCATGTGTTCAGTCTGTGGACTCCGTCTCCTCGTCTTTGTAGCGGATTGAGAAGACGGGTTGGTCAGTGTGTGAAAATTTGAATTGTGTTTACATTGTCTTTGTTTTTACATTTCCCTCGTGTCGCATCTCATTACTGGTGATTCAAACTCTCATCGAACTCACGTTTAGTCTCATGTCCTTCCCCTTTGATCTCCCTGTTCGTTTCTCCTCCCTAATCTCCCAATCAGTATTTTCAGTGACGAGTATTGATCACTACCTCGATCAGTGTTGAGGTCTTGGTAGAGACTTCGTAATCTCTACCATCAACAACCTTCCATTTATGTGTTGCTGCGCTCGAACAGTCCTTGTGTTGCACTCGTCTTTGTCTCCTCTATTCGCAAGTAATTTTCTGGGAAAGTAGAATTGTTGTAAATATCATTTGCCGATACTACATGAATAGAACTTTACGTCTGCTGCAGCTCGGTACGGTTAGACCGTTCTATCGATTTATTGTTCTTCTTAAAGCTATCCTTGGGCGTCTCGGTCGTTTTACGTCTTCTGCTTGAGCTCTATTAATCATTTAATGCACCATCATCATTCAGTCGGAAGCTATATCTTCTATTTGGTTTTCAACATTTCAGGAAGCACTAAACACTGAAAATTCATGTAGGCAACATGCACTAGCTCTTTCGTAACCGCCTTTCTATTCCCAGCCTCGTAATTCATACTTCGTTGGCTTTGCTAACTGCGACTTTGGTGATTCACTACAGTTTCCAGGTTCATTCCCACCCCGCTACCTCCGTCCGGTCCTCTAGTCCACCGTCGTGTGCCCGTCATAAATCACTGACGTTTCCGTGTTTTTATTAAGATCGCGCGCCTCTCGGTCCTCTCCCTTAACACTTCGCTTCTTAACATTTAAGTTCCAGATTTACAGCTCCACCGCCTGGACGCTGTCCAGCTCCATTCCCCCAATAAACTTACTGGACGGCCCAATGCCTACGATATCATTTCGAATCTCTCTCGCTTTTAGCTCACGACGCTTTCCGTCTGACCTGCGATATCACTTCGACAGTCTGACCTGCGATGTTATCCTTTGAGATCTTCACGCGAGAAGAAATTTCTTTTAGTTCATAGCTCTTTAATGTCTGTCTCTGTGGGTTCCTCATTTTTACGTTGAGTTAACTTTAAGGTCAGATAGACTCCGATCTGTGCTCGCATAAGTGTTCAAAAAGTTTAGGTCGCATCAACGCCAAATTAACGTCGAAGCATAACTAAATCACGGTAGGACAGACTGAGCTTCGGATATAGTACTGTTAGCCAAATTTATGCATGCAACACCAACAAATATGAGTGCGGTAAAATGCGTCATGTATGATGCAATTTTGCTTGGAATTATTTTCCTTGGAATAACTTTGCTTTCTAGCTTGTATGGCTAACTTACGACACCGTTAAGATTGTCATTTCTTCCGAATTTGGGCGTCCCTCATCCTCCCGAACTGAGGAGGCGTCATTTGAATTCTTCGAGCCGATCACAGGACTCGGTAAGCGGCCGCTGTCCGGAAGATGGCACTCTGACGAGCTGTTCTCATTAGCCAATGGTTCGATCACAATTTAGGATTCCGTTCCTTCAGAGGAGTGTCTCAGAAGTTTGAATTCCCCATTGGTAAAATGGAGTCTTTTCTCGAGATTTAAAATGAAGTTCGAATTGAAGGTTCCTTGTTTTTACGTCGTATACTGGTTTCGTGATGTAGGTTACATGAGGCACCTTGACCGAGTTCGGCCATTCCTTATTGACACACAAACGACACAGGCCAACTTCGTTAGCAGGATCTGCAGAGGTAAATTGGCGACGGGACAGTCATTATGGATGTCGACTGCGCAGTTCAGGAATCAAAATCGAACGTACGTGTAGTGAATTGGAGATTATTTGGTTACTTTCGTTTGTTTTTTGTTAAGCATGTTATTCTTAGTGTTGTTATATTTTTTGCGTCTCGTGCTGCAAGTGACGTTGATTTAACATTCTGTTCAACTGAACGATAATTTTTTTGGAAACTATTTTCATCCTATAATTATTTGACAGGGTAAGCGAATAAAATCTTATTGGTTATGCAAATTTTGCAGATTTTCAAGGTGCAATGATTCTGTTACTGAGTTCAAACTTTCATGCTTATTTAGAGGGTGAGCTGCAGCATGCTGTTGTTCAGTGTGTCTTGAAACACTTCTGTAGTAAGATGCAGGATCCTGAGCTCCTGTTAAGGGATAAGCTGATGATTTTTGTCGTTAGTTTGCATTGAGGACTTCACGGTCCCTAGGGAACTCGCTAGCAGGCATAGGGAACCCAGCAATAGTTGCTACAGCCGAGTCCATCGTAAGTTCAATTTTAAAGCCTCGTCTTTTGTTTTTCTCTTTTTGTCTCTCTCTTCTCTTTCTGTCTTGTCTACTCTTTTCTGTCTCTCTTCTTTTTCTGTCTTTTTCCATCTTTTCTATCTCTCTTCCTGTTCTGCGTTTTCTCTTTCTTACCTGGTCGCAAGCCATGCCACAAACAAATTACACGGCTGTACTAATTTTTGTTTCCTACTTCACTTTTTCATCATGTCGAGATGCTCGGCTGAGCCTCATTCTCTGGGCTGAGCGGACAGAGGTTCTCAAATTTCTCCCTCGCTTTAAAGGTCTCACAAAGTGACGCTTCACCAGGAGTCGCAGTCCTCATCGTCTCGACTGGGAAAAATAAAGCGCACGTCTGTGGCAAAATTAATATATTTCGTAGGATTATATTACTCAAATAACGCTGAGCTACTGATTTTAACTATTTTGTCTTCAATATTTTCGTATTGTTACTCGTATGTAGTTTTTGACTTAAGCCACGTTTTCGAACGACGATCCTGACTTCTGCTTCAAAGTTAGTCAGTTCTTGGGAGGCGAACGCCTCTACAGAAATCAAATTACATTTAATATTTTGTATAAACGTATTTAAAAGCATTAGCTATGATTTGAACATACGTAGAATGTTGAAACTTGAAATTAAATATTATCACATTCTTAGTTAACAATAACGAAACTGATAAATTTTATGCTGAGAGACTATGTATTGTATAATAATGAAAGATAAGATTTTTTCTAGAGATTCCTGAGAAACAGTACATTTATTGATTCCTTAAAATCACCTACATTTATACCGCACGCAAATTTTTTACTTATTTTGTACTTGAATTTTGCTGGAGACAATAAGCCGTCGAGTATATTCTGAATATAGGCGAGATATGTTTACCATATTTGCCATGACAAGCTTCAGTTTCCTCTGTTCAGAAGGGGCTCTGATGTTCATAATATATATATATATATATATATATATATATACAAAAGGTCTGAATCAACAACTTTAAGCTGTGAAAATAACAGGTACGGCCCCTGAGCGATGAGTTGTGATTTTTTTCCTCATCTCAAACAAAACATAAGTAAAAATGAATGAAAATTTATCTGAGAAAGTGGACGTCATTGCGATAGACTGAAATTTCACTCTAAAAGAGAATTACAGGCTGATTAACTTTCCCTGTGATGTTTGAGCAGCCACACATTCTTTTGCTATTTTTTTAATATCATGTCAATGCGCAGCATTTCCAACAAATATGTCGCAGCTTCTGACGCGCCAGTAGCCGGAAATGCGTTTGAAAAAAGCTCGTACTGAATGTTTGAGGGACTTTGCGCTCCTCACGAGTTGTAGGACTTTAGAAAATTTTATCTGCTTTGGTTAGGGAAATGATACGAGCGATAATACAATGTTACAAAATTTCGCTTTTCTTGGTAACTGGAGAAAAAGATAAAATAATTTTAATGCTGAAACTCTGCGTTAGTGGTTAGGTCAATGAGAATCTAAATTTGCCTTCTTCAGTATCATTCCATTAACGTATACAGGGTAGTTTAAAAAAATGAAACTTAGATTTGAATTGATATATCTCAAAAAATGATGACGTTGTAATTTTTTGTAAAATATTGTTTGTCAAATTTTCGTCTATAATTAGTGAAAATTTAAAAAATGCAGTCATCGGTATCGATGGAGTAGTGATTATACTGAACAGTGTCAAACGTATGCTTGCACACGGTCATAAAATTAGAATAAATATTAGAGAAAATTTAACACAATAATGTTTTATAACATCATTAACATGTATTTTATAAAATAAATATTCTTAGTTCCTTACTCTCCAGTGACTCCCATTCATGTGTTCATTTCTTGCCGAACATAATTCAATCCAAGTTCTCATTGCTTCATAACTCTTTTTACTAAACCTGGATTTTCTTTTAATAATTAACTTCACAAGAAATACTCTCCATCCAGTCTTCAGCGTTTACAGGTTGAGTAGAGTGCACTGTACCNTCATGACGTTACGAATACTTATTTGACCCACTGTACATGGCGTCAAGTCCGATGATCGTGGTGGCCACTCCATGGTGTGGTTCTTGCGATGCTAATTTTACATTTTATTTTGATGCAATTTATGCTGTCGGCATGGTGTGGATAGCTTTATTACCCACTGCATATATTGAATATTTTAACTTCTGTAATGATTTTTACCAGAAGTGCTTATCCAAATTGTATCAAGAAAACGTTATTGCTAAGAGCGAATATTTGGAAAGCCACACCAATACCTTTACTGCAATTGCGTCAGTATCTGCATTATTCTACACGATTAATGATGTTCTCGAATGTCTACTATACCTCAAAAATAAATATCAATTTTGCATGAATTTGACATCACTTTTTGTTCTGCCAATAACATTAACTAACTTCTTTAACTTCCGTGTTATTGAGTTTCGCAAAAGGTGCTTTTAAACTTGAAAAATATTTTGACGCGATAATTTTTTCGATTACGGTTCGACGCAACGGGCAGATTGCAAGGGCATTGCAATCTTCGTTTAACCGCTGAGCATTTTACTGCACTGGTCTCGTGCTCCTCCAGCCTCATTTTTGTGCGCAGTTCGACGCAAGGAAAATGCAATTTTTGTTTCAAAGAGCACTGCAACTCGGCGCTTTTCATGCACCAGTTCTCATTTCGATCAGGCTTTGTCGTGAGCTCCAAACTTGGAGAGACTGGCGCAGCATGACGCAAAATTGGCTGGCGCTTAAGCAAGTGTAACTAATTCAAGTTGGCCTGCACAACGCTCGCAAACTTGTCCTCAGGCTTGTCTCGACGTAGAGGAAAGGGCCTTCAAGGATACGCTCTACTATTGTACGGCAGAGTTTCTTCATGGATTAATGGTTCATTTTTAAAAATTGTTTTTATTAGTAGAAGTGGAAAGCTGCTCTAATCAAATGGAACAACGTATTCGTGAGTACATGCGTGTAAGATTAAATAGTTCTATGATTTATTTAAGGTTACAAAAGGGAAATGAACGCTTCTCAGGATTAGTTTCTTTCTACCATATGAGATGCCACCTTCTGCTCTCACGCGACTGGCTTGTACGGAACATAATTAATTTCTGTACCATAACTTTACACCCGTTTGTCTGATTGAAACTTTAAGAATCTGAATAATAATGACGTGAGAACTATTTTGAGTTCAGGCTGCCTGACTTGACGTATCATCGAGCCGATAGGGGCAGTGAAATACAAAACCAAATTTTCCGATTTCTTGCGATAGGAGTTGCGTGCCTCACACATGTGGTCACTAGCATCGGCAGGTGATCAAACTTCTTACGCTTGATTCCTGCGCACCGTTAGTCATAACTTCAAAAACTTGCTGTCTAGATAAAATATAAAATATATATAGAAATAAAATATATTTATATTATTTTCACCGTATACAAAAAATTAATGTCTTCATTGTGTAGATTTATTTATATGGTCACATTCAAATTCTCAACGTCTCATCTCTACTGTTTAAATCAAAGAACATCCCTATGCTGAATAGAGGCAGGCCTGCGAAAAAAAAACATACAAAAGTCTTATAAAAATTGTTCAAAAGCAATTTATATGGTATTTTGAAATATTCATAAATACAGTATGAATTTTTTTCAGTTATGTTAATTTATAGAAGTGAAAAATTGTCAGTATGGTAAATGGTTGACTTCACGATTATGAAAGTCGTACTCGACGTCTGAAATCGTGAAATTTTGTGTACTCACCAGTAGTCTCCTGTACTCGCAACAATGCCAAGCATCTTTCGTCTGTCGCATCTCGGCGTCAGGCACTCCTAACTATGAGCCGTAGAATTAGTTACACTAGTTCTTGAATATTCTACAACCATGAATGTCTTCATCGAGTGCAGTTTATTGTGCATGCATGATAGCTCAAAATTTCATTGTAAAATTTACGTAAGAAAACTACATTATTTAAAATTGCTATGCAGGGCCCATTTTTCTCATTTTCTGCCTTACCTCTTTTTCGTAAGTCACCTAGAAATAGGTGAAGGCGAAATGCATTTTGATATTTAGTAAAAAAAGTTTTTTATTTGTGCAAATGAATATTTAATTGAAACAACTAGCGCCCAATACGTGCAGGTTTCTTCCTGAAATGATTTTTTGCTGGGTTTAGTGTTCGTACCCGTGGCAGCATTGTTCTAAGTAATTTAAGCTCCTAGGGAAAATATTTGCTCAGTTATCAGAACTTCTTAGAAATACGGTTAGCAATTAAACGTGTTAAGAATGGATGCCAGAAGTGTGTCCTGAATTTAATCGTCTCCGACTCAAACTAGCGACCAAAACCCTCCACTTGTGTGCAAGCTTTGCTCGCTCAGCATCAGTGAAAAGATCGTTGTATAAGTAAAAATCCACTTAAAGAAAAAGACGCATCCTGACACCCTGACTTCAGTGCCTGAGTGATTAAAAATGTTAATCAAAAGAGAGCACTCAATTATCATGAACAGACTATCCTGCGAGCGACAGAGAGCAAACATACTCCAGACTAGAAACGAATTTAGAACCCTGGGATTTCGATTGCAAAGCAAGACCCCTGGTAAATTTTTAAATCCAGAGTCTTTTGGATCAGCTGCTTCATTTCCTGGAGGAGTAGCCCTTGTCCTCTTGCCGAGTAGAGCAAAAAAATTTCCGAAGCGAACTGTGTTTCCCAACTCAACGTCTGTATTCCCGAGATCAAATCGAAGCTTGATTTGACGGGCGACAGCCGAGTGCTCTTACCACCGTGTCAGCAGGCGTCGTGTCCCGCGGCCTCTCTGAAATGCACTGCCTGGCAATCGCACAAACTTTGCATTTCTCCAAACTTCCGCTCACTGAGAAGGAAAAAAGAAGAAGATTCTCGTTTCTTTTCAGAGCTACTTGGACCTGCGTACAGAGAACTCGCAACTTTTTCTAGCTCTACTATTTTGACTCCTGCTGCTTTGTTCTTGCTGTCGACTAACCTCCATTGCAATTTATTCTATTTACCGAAGTTCAGACGCAAACGCGCTTCTCTAGGAAATTTTTTATGCGACGTTTTGGGTCTTGATTTAAATTTTCTCCGCGTTGCAGTCTTGTCAAAAAATTTCTGAATCTTACTGTAAAATGAAGTAGGCTCGCTTCAAGTGGTGATTCGCGCGTGGAAAAAAATGACCGTTGAAGATTCCTACAGAGAATGGGGTTACAAATCCATGTGAGAAAATTAATTCCGACTTACGAATAAAAATGGTCGTAAGTCGTAGGCGAAAACGAATTTTCTGACCAGTTTTTGTTCGTATGGAGAGTTTTTCGTACATGGAGGGTTCGCAGGTCGAGGTTTCGCTGTATTTCGAATTTATCTCACTGTGATACCGTTATCCATATGAAGAAAAAGTTCCTCCTTGGCCATGAACAAAGTAAAGCTTAAATTGTCGCCGCTCAGCTCACGAGTTACCTGGGTCCTGCTTTACGAATGTGATATTTGTTTTCTCCTTAGCTCATAAGAGCTAAGTACATACGTTTACTAAAGTACACCTACAGTGACGACAGAAAGAAGCTCCGCGGAGACACTATTTTTATAGAACTATAAATTAGACTATAACTCAAGTACCTAACCATATGAAACTATACATTCATTCGATTTAGCGTTATTTCTACAAATATTATTCATTTTTTTTATTTTTTTACTTGTAAATATATTTTGCTGCCACCTGCCACTGTACATTAACTGAAAAAAATTTGCGATGTAGCTTCTCGCACTTTTTGAGCCAACGTACGCAAAGTCATAGCCACAAATAAGAATTTACTAAGTTTGCTTCTTTACGTAAGATTCCTGCTTCGTGTTTACTCAGGAATACTGTTTTTCCCGTTTTTGATTGAATTTATTCAACTTTATGACATTGATTACTTATTAACTTTTTTTCAATCATGACTCTATCTTTAAGCATATATCTCAATTCCATCGAACGTTAGGTACTTAAATACTGGTTGCAAAATCCGTAGATTATTTCATAGTCCTTATTTTATGCTTCTTAGTATCACGAAATTATTGTTGTAAAAGTACACACGTTTTGCTATTATATTATTGTATTGAGTTATTGAGTTATGGCATATTATGGTATTATGTGTATTTTTGTTACTATTCCAAGGTGATTTAAAAGTATTCCGTTGAAAATTACTGTCTGATGTCTCGTATTATTAAAACATGATACCAAAATATATGCTTCTCCGAAGAGAAAATAGCCCCAATTCGTATTATAACTGGTAGGAATCCTTAAAGTGGTCCGAACAATTTAGGAATTAGGCCTATTATCGTTAGTTATAGCAGTCAAGGACTTTCAGGGAAAATAGATATACATAATTTGATCTAAGAATATATTTTGTAGCAGTACCACCTGGAACCGACGTGCAAGTTATTTAATCTCTGTATTCTAAGTTACCTCACAATTTTCGTGGAAGTCTAATGAATACTCGAAAAATGTAAAAAATACTATTTGATTTTCTTCAATCAGAGTTTCTTGCACTCTAAGATCTGTCAAATATTTAACGCCAAAGTGTACGTAGATAGTCTTCAAGTTTATGAAAACGCCTGACGAATATGTGTCGATATTGTAATTTTTCATGTAGATTCATAACTGAGTTTGAGAGAATTGTTTATTGAATCCCAAATTTGCACCTTACATCCTAGTAAATTTTTAACTTTATTACATGAGAAGAAAGATTCTTTTTGTCACCGTCTTACATATGTTTTTTGACTTATTTTTCGAGTATATTGGGATACAAATTCCTCGGCTGTTTCCGTCTAATGAAACCTTGGAGCTTCGTCACATGGTTGTGTTCAGTATGATTCTTTTTCTGCGTATCTTTTCTTTGGGACTTAATTAGCTCTGTCGAAGGCATCCTGAGATTCCTTCTGAGAAATGGGGGCACTAATAGGGTTTGTTATGATCATTAACCCGGAAAACTTGCTGTTCTCCAATTGGAATAATTCCGCTTACTTATTGTTGACCGCTATGAAACAAGTAATACGTCTCCGTAATGCGCTTTAAAGTCAGATTTAAATTTTACAATCACACAGACCCGAGGGATTTCACTTTCTCGTGTTTCATCTTTTTTCACGAGCTGTGCAAACATGCAGTAAGCTGAGCGGCGCGCACATCGTCTTGCTGATTTTTCATTTTTGTGCTGGCAATTACTATCTATTAAATTTGCTCACCATTTCTATTCAATTGCTTTTTGAACTAATTATTTCTCTGACAACAATGTCATGCGAATGAAAAATATCGGCGGAGAAATTAAAGGGAAAAAAAGTTACAATGTCAAAAATCAAACGAGTAAATTTCCCAAGTGCCTGCGTTAGTCGAATTCTGCAGAAGATTGAAACGTTTCAAGGAAACCGTACAATCTACGGGAGTTCTGAAACAAACTTACCCTTTCCTGGAAGCCTATGTCAGATCTGGGATGAATTGAATTAATCGTTGAGTGAAAGTGGTTTTTCATTTTAATTTACATCAATTCAATGATATTATAGAGAAAACGTACAGATTGAAAGTTGTGAACTATGTAGAGTGTATGTATAATAATATGCAAATCTGAAACTCAATTGATATCGTTAAAATTGATAAGCGTCTTCTGAGCAATTGTCCACCTTGTATTTAATTCACTTTAAACTACGGGGAAAATTTCTACCAGCAGTCGAACACGAGAGCTCATAAAATATACATGTGCATCATTTCCAGGCTGTGCATCGGTATCGCCGTGTTCGCGCTAACAAATTAGTTGTCTCTTTTATTTTCGTTTGTTTCATCTGACCGTTGATGCTGTACGCGACTTTTGTATACGTTCGTTTATTTGAGTTCATTGTTCTCGCGACTTTTCATTTTGACGTTTAATTTTTTGTCTTCAGCGCCTCCGTCCATCGATGACAGCGCGAGCAGCCGTGACGTGGTGGCCGAGGAGACCACGGAGGCGACCCTGCGCTGCTCCGCCTCCGGGACACCGCAGCCCACCATCACCTGGAGGAGGGAGGACTCGTCTCTCGTCAGAGTCGCTGCCAACAAAGGTGAGGCGCTTCTCGCCCCCACGCATCTCTGATGCATGATACTTCTCTCAGGCGCGTCCTCTCTTTCATTCTGATTTTGTGCACTAACTCATTTTATAAGAAATATTTTTCAAGTCACATCGGCTTAGATTTCCAGAAACAGTGAGTGTTCTTTTTAGGAATGTGTCACTCTTGCCCTAATCGACGGTTTGAAAAAGTCTTCACTTTTTCTACAGCACATTCAATACTTCAGAAACTTCCTACTTAGTCTAAGTGGCCCAATTTGATTTATCGTGCACGTATGTACTCGTGCAGCTTTAGAACAAGAAATTTGATGTGTTGAGATCTTGTGTTGTGTTGAGCAACTGTTTTGTCACTTCGGAAAAAAATTAACTCGATACTTACCTCTAGCGCAGTTTAGCAAACACGATCGTGAAGAAAACTACGCCGTAGATCTAAATAAGTTTTTTAAGTTGGTGCCTCGACTCGATGTTCGTGACTTGGAGCATCGAGTGAAATTTTCATAATAATAAAAATTATATGCTACCTTATTTACTTATGAAGTACATTTCGTGAACTCGTTTAATAATATCGCTTGAGTATTGAAAACATTTCCTATTGACTAACATACGTCCATGATATGGTTCATAACTTAAAGGACATTTGCACGAGACTCGACGAATGAAATATCGTAAGTTTACCCATCACCAAAATTCACTTCGTGCCGCCCTCAGCTTTCGTCATTATTTCAACCCATAAACAAGAGGTTGCATATCAGAAAACATCGTCAGCCAATCCTTGGTGCCTGGATTGTGACGCACAGAAGTGCACGTGTGCTACTGAGGAGGTGGTAGCTGCTCAAGGCATGCTTCTAAAATAACGCGGCAATTGCGCTCGTAAGGCAAATGGCGGGTGCAGATTGCCACCCTGTGCCGGCGTCTCAGACGCACAATGCCTGCCAAGATTGCTGCCGCGATGTGCGCCGCTTCTCAATTTCAGTCACATACTTTACCGGTCTCTTGACGTTCTTTCTTTTCAATTTGAGTTTCATTAAATGACATTAGTATGCATATTTGATAATGTTACGACATGTTCAGTCACGAACCTTGCCTGTTTCTTGGCGTTCTTTCTTTTCACTTCGTATACGACGTTAGTATGTTCGGCTAGTGGTGTGACTACAACTTGTAATGCTGTGCGTTACATGGCTAGGTCTTCCCTTAAGTCAGTGCTGTTTCATTGGTGCTTCCAACAGCCACTCAGTGGACTTCGGTTAGTATTGGTTTGGTGGTGATGGGTTCATTTAGAGCAGGGTTGTAGCCTTAAGTAAGCTGCTATAAGATTAGAGGGGTGACTGTATTGAGGAATGAGTTTGACTTAGTGGTGACGTGGTAATCCTGCTGAATAAATAGTAATGTGTCTGTGGTGACGTGGTAATCCTGCTGAATGAATAGTAATGTGTCTGTGGTGACGGATCGGTGGTGTGGAGGTCGACGCCAGGATATCGAAATATTGATGAACAAATCTTAGCCTAGAGGGCTTAACAGGACAATCCTTCCGTGCTAATGGTTACTGAGCACCAGATGTACATGATGATGAAGCGCATAATGACCCGGAGCGGAAATTACTCGCGTGTTTTATGCTCTTGAATTGTTTCTTCCCTAGTCAACAGTCAAAGCGAGGAACCTGATATTAATTTTCTTGGAATCGAATTTCATACACAATTTCCATTGCTGCACTACAAAAACGCATCTCCTAGCCGTTCAAACCATGGAAGTAAATAAAATTAACACAAAGAACTGCATGGGTAGTTTGAATACCTCGAACGCGTAGGCTAGTTTTTTGAATTGTCTGTGACGAACTCCTGAGGCCTGAATGTGGGAAACTCAACAGGGGGCATAGGATAGCCCATAGACAATAGGGTTAGGTTAGTTGAGTTTGTCTATCCTATGCGGGCTTGCGTCCCCAAAGGGACACGCGGTTAGGTTACTTCTGCAATAGATAGGCATTCGGGACTTTTGCTTTTTGTGTTCACTTTGCGTGTTTCCACTTTCATGCCTTCTTCGCTGGTACTTATTTACCTTTTTTTCCTCTTCCATCTTAACTTGCTGTTTCTATGAGCAAGGAATCCTGTGTGGGAACACAACTGTGCATAAATGCAAAGTTTTCCGCAGTCCATACGAAATGGTCCCATCTCTTCGCTCCCTGTGGATTACATTTTATGTGACGGGGGAACTTTAAGCTGACTAATGATAATGAAAATAATGATAGTAATGGTAATAATAATAGAAATAGTAATGAATTTGAGAAAATTGATGCGCGTTCTCGTCCATGGACGACGAATAGCTCACCGCACGTCCTCTGGTGATGTGGACTGCGATCCTGCCCCAGCCCTTGTGATGTGGTCTTGATGTGTTAAGGTTTTGTATTGAGGTCTAGCTTTCTTGAGGTCTAGCTTTCTTGAGGTCTAGCTTTCTTGGGGTCTTGCTGTGTTGGGGTCTTGCTGTGTTGGGGTCTTGCTGTGTTGGGGTCTGGCGCGACCTTGCATCTACCAACGTAGGACGTCAGTAATGAAGCTCTGATAATTTTTTCACGCGCCTCTCTTGATTTTTTGACGTATTTGAAAGTGTCATATAAATTATTAAAGTCATCAAAGGATAGTCATAAATGAGCAAAGTCATATAGATGAGCAAAGTCATATAAATGAGAAAAGTTATATAAATGAGCAAAGTCATATAAATGAGCAAAATCATATAAATGAGCAAAGTCATATAAATGAGCAAAGTCATATAAATGAG
>VOMN01109810.1:0-13194 GCA_014899125.1 Orchestia grillus
GTGGGGGCTGGTAGAAGAGGGGTCGCCGCCGTGTCAGCAGTGGGGGCTGGTAGGAGAGGGGTCGTCGCCGTGTCAGCAGTGGGGGCTGGTAGGAGGGGGGTAGCAGCGGGGCCACTGATTGCTGCAGTGCGCGCTAGCTGCTGCAGTCGTTGTAGTGGTAAACGTGGTTGCACTCGGTGTAGCGATAGTTGTAAGTATTGTGGGAATATGCTAACGCGTTTTTATTTCATGATGCAGTGTGGTAGCAATGATTATAGTTAGAGTTTACTGTTGTTAATATACTGGCAATCAAAATTGGAAAAGTTACTGAAATTTAGGTACTAGTAACAGTTATTAAGGTGTCTGTGAGAAACATAGTTGAAGTAGTTTCTAATTACCTTAATTCCGACACTTTTAACACTGGTTATACTACTAATAGAAATAAGTACGTTAGAATTTCCCGGGTAAATGCATGATTTACGTCTAGCGACCCAGTTTCATGCGGTCCTGTCAGAAACTCTGCACAGAAGGGTGCAACATTGCTGTTGTTGCTGTCGTGCTTTGTGTTGATCGCTTCGTTGGTCCCCACGGGCTGAACACGTCTACATGTGTCTTGATTTCTTCAATTCTTGTGACTACTGCCGCTAGTCTTTCCTGGATCCTGTGACTACACTACTGCCTCTAGTCTTTCCAAGAGTTGGCCGTGTTTTTGAGGATGATGTAGGGCTCTTATGAATGTGGAAAAAATTACCTTTCAGAACGTAAATTACAAAAATTCGCGTCTTGGCGCCACATATTTGTGGTTATTTTACCTAGGTGTAAAGTCCATTTAAATGTTCTTTGCTCGTCTCCACTGAAGGGTAGTCCCGTTTAGTCGATGGTAGAAACGTAGAGACTTGAGACTATCGGAAAAAAGAAGCATTGCTAGTACTTTAGAGCAATGGAGTGTGAAAAGTGGGAGACTGCCAGAATTTTGATAAGGGTTGTTTTTTGCGTATTACTGTAAATAGAAGAAAGATAGAAATCCGTTAACGTGTATTGAGAACTCGAGGTTACTGAGAAAAGGTTTGCAATTTTTTATGAAGAGGATCAACTTTTGTTTAAATTATCAGCAGCAGATGTGAGGACTAGCGTTCTCACGATAAATATCTAGCCTGGTTACTGCAGGAGAAGCTGTGCTCGTTTCACTAAATTTTTTGTAGGCCATATTCGCCAGTTGATGAATTATTTTTCTTCTTTACTTTCCTCGCTTGCGGTTTTGAGGACGCCGGTAACAGTGTGATCAACCTCTCGCTCGAGTGCCCTGTCTCGTACCACTTTATTTCATCGTGTAATTTTGCAGATTTTTGATGCAATAACTGCCGCTACAACATACTCTTCTTTGTGCATGCAGTGATTGATAGTTTCTGATTGAGAGATTCATTCATGAGATTTTCACTAGATTCGTCGTTGCCGTCTATATCTGCCAGAAGTGTATGGCTCTGCACTCTAATCGTGCTGCTGAGATAAGAATTTTCTCTGCGTCATTTGGGAGCGAGGGGCTAAGTACATCATCAGAGTGAAAAGCCTTTGAGAGTGCACATTTAACGTGCTAAACATCCCCATAATCTAAATAACGTGTTCTTTCAAATCTACCATGACTAGAAGCTTTAATTACCATTACCGGATTCAACTACGTAGATGCAACCCTCGTGCTTTGTAAACCAAGACATCTTGCCGGTGCCGCAGGTGCATGCCGGTTCACTACGAGCAGCTGGTGCTACACCCGCGGTCCACAATGGAGGCCGTGCTCGAGTTCTTTGACCTGCCGTGGGACGAAAACGTCATGCATCACGAGGAACACATCAACAAGCCCGGCGGTGTCAGTCTCAGCAAGTGAGTGCAGCTTCACGCTACGTGTGTGTGTGGCCCACACTGTTTTATTTAAATGAATGGTGTCAGTCTCAGCAAGTGAGTATAGCTTCACGCTATGTGTGTTTTGGGCACATACTGTTTTATTATAATGAATGGAATAAAAAACCTCAAAGGTATCAAAGGTAAGGGAATGTTTTTGCGTAATTCCCGGCTCTGAGACTTGCAGGGATGATACATGTCTTGTTCAGAAAGAAATTTATGTGAGGGTGTTCATTTTCAATGAGCGTTGGTTTAATTTTCATTTGAAATGTTTGGTGAAGAGTCATCTTAAATATTTACTGAGATACGAGGTCGCAATGGATTGTTGCATGGAAGCAACACTGCTGTAAAAGCTTAACTCTTTCAATTCGGAGATTTGTATTGACTCCTGACTGGTGAGGAAAGTTAGTGTCGACGAGTAAGTAAGGTGTTGTTGTCGGATACTCAGGCCTTATTGTGGCAGAAAAGAATTGCTCTTACCTGAGACCAGGGCTCCCAAACATCGGCAATGTGGTGGCTGCGTTGTGTGGTGCCAGGTCTTATTCCAAAGATGACCCTACTCCATTACTCCAAATGACCATACTCCAAAGGATCATTTCCATAGTATGTTGTCATTAACCTAAAGCTAAGGTCTTATTCCTTCTCCTAAGAATGCCCACTAGTTACCAAAGTACGGTTCATTATGCACTGCAACGCATATTTTAATCCAGTTTTTATTCTGCCGCAGGAGTTACTATTCATGATCATTATGCAGTAGTTAGTATCCAGAATCAATGCTGAACAAAGCGAGCGATATTACTTCCTGGATCTTATGAAATTCATTTCTACCTCAGGGCATTTGTGAGGAAGGTGTTCTTTGCATCATTGGAGTCACTGAATGCAATACAGAGCAGAAATTCGGCATAATTGGCGCTGGTGTGAAAGATACTGCCACTGTGTAACCATCTGGTTTTTGCTGGCATTAGGAAATTACGCAATGTAGCGGTGAAAATATTTCCTTTTTATATAATTTCTATTTCTTATAATTAAAATTGCCTTTCAAATGCTCGTATTGTTGAATGGATACTGAAATCTGCGTGAAAAACGTACACGAGCCATCGCCGAGTTTCAATGATTACTGTTTGCAGGGTTGAGCGATCGAGCGATCAAGTAGTGAAGCCTGTGAACTTGGACGGTCTCACGAAATGGGTGGGCAACATTCCCGACGACGTGGTGAGCGAGATGGCCCTCATCGCACCCATGCTGGCCACCCTGGGCTACGACCCCTACGCTAACCCTCCCAACTATGGCAAGGCGGACTCTGTGGTCAGCAACAACACCAGGAAAATACAACGGGACTCTTCCTACTGGCAGAACAAGGCCGACCAAGTCCTATCTGCTGGTAAGAATGGCCGGTAATCTTACAAATTACTCTTTTAGTCGCTATCGTTTATGTGGTTTAGGGAAAGATTTAAAAAACAGCGTCAATTGCTACGAGGTAGAAACGTTGTTGGAGTTTTTCTACGGCTTCGCTCGACCCACTGGCAAAACAGTCGATCTTCTGCCGTCTGGCAATGGGCGCCGCTGGGACTGCTCGGTGAGAAGCCTTCTTGTTGTTTTGTCTCCTGATGATGCGAATCTCCTCCTCTTCCGCAGGTCTTAATGTCATAATCAGAGTAGTGCGAGGATATCGAGCACATGCTAAATAGTTCCCAGAAGACGAACGCTTCGTAGTGTTTTTTGCAGGGAGTAGTGTTCGGTATTTTAGGGGTTTGAGAGAAGGAGATGAATTATGAAACATGCTAATTGGACCTGTAAATGTTTTTTAAGCGAGGAGAAGCCTAACACAGCGAATAATTAGACTTCATTAGACTTGTGTTGTTCTTGGTGAATGCTCTGTGTCTTATGTGCCCTGGGAAACTCGTATCACGCTTCAGATGTGTCTTGTGTAGTCAACTCGACAGCGTCATGCGGAGGGCAGTTGTGAACGTTGGTGTTGCTCGAATTATTCCACGAAATTATTGCCACAGCGTTGTATTAACGCTGCTTTTATTGTCACAGCGTTGTATTAACGCTGCTTTAATTGTCACAGCGTTGCATTAACGCTGCTTTTATTGCGACAGCGTTGTATTAACGCTGCTTTAATTGTCACAGCGTTGTATTAACGCTGCTTTTGTCACAGCGTTGTATTAACGCTGCTTATATTGTCACAGCGTTGTATTAACGCCGCTTTTATTGCGATAGCGTTGAATTAACGCTGCTTTTAGCCTGTAAAAGTACTGCTCACCTGAGCTGTGTCAAACTCGCGAATGCATTTGGATATCCGAGACTCAGTTTTTATGATGCATTTGGTTTTGCTCATTGCAGCGAATCACTTCGGACATGTTTGTATTAGGCACAATTTTGATGTATGTCTCGCTAATTCGTGTTATTGTCATTTTCTCCTCTTGTCATTCACTTTCATCTTGTTTATCACATGGGTCGTCTAGTAAATTAAGTCTCGTAATTAAATTAGATCTTGTGATCGATTTTTTCCAGCAAGCATTTATGACTGGTCAGGTGTGGCAGTGGGGTTTTGTTGCATGTGTGTTCTAAATTATTTCGACTCATGTGCTTAAAAACTGAAAAAAATGCTGAATAATTAGATGTGATACAGTAATTGCAATTTTAGGATCATTTTGTTAGTGTGGTGATGCGAAGTTACTTCACGGAGACTCATAAGTTTCAACTCCTTAATGTGGTCAGAAAGCGACCATGAGCGTTAAAAAATTATTGTTTCACTGAATGAAACTGGCATGCTTTGTCTTGCAAGAATGCTGAAGTTATGCGTGATTGCGCTCAGATATTGATATTCTTTACATGGCAGGTATAGTGAAGATTTATTGTGTTACGATAGATTTTAAGTACGATGGGTATGCCTGTCTGTGACCTACGTAGGAGATTTTAAACTATGCTGGTGTAGTATCCGCGATGATAAAATCTACTTCGTTCTTCAATTCTACTATAGTAGGAATAGATCGTGTCATCCTCTGTTTATTTTTGTTTATTCTAACTTGAAGGGCGTTGTTCTTGAAAGTTTGTCTATAGTGTGGCATAATTTGAATGAGATCTGATTAGTTTTTGCAACTGAAACTTGCCTTCTGGTTTTATAGTAGTGCAAAGTTTCTAACATTCTATTTGCATTGACCTCTCCGATTGGAAATTATTTGGGAGCTAAGCGTTGTTATTTCAAAGACAATGAAAACTACCTTCTGAGCTATTTCAAATAGTGTGCTGTGCGACACGTACGTGTGACGATACTGCGTATTGCTGGAGGTTAATCTTGCGTAGTCTTGATACTAGAAGGTTTTTTTTTAAAAATATCCCCCCGAGTGGTGGCACTGCTCTTTTTATCAACACTACGGAATAGAATGCTTGCTTTTTGGTGTAGCTAACTGTGAGAAAAAAAGCTCTTTCTTTTTTTAGAGACGTACCAAGTACCGGCAGGTGTTCCGATTTTGGTGGTAGCGTTATAGATCTGTGCGAGAGCTGGTGTCGGTAATATCTAAATCATCGTTTGATGACACCTGCATAGTTCATGTTACACTGATAGCTTCGAGAGATATTGGGATTATTAAACCAGAAATTGCGCTACGGATTAATATGTTCTAGCGAATGCAAAGAAATTCTTATTTGTTTAACCTAATTTAACATCAAACTTGTTTACTACGAAAACAGTCATTACCAAGGTTCTTACTTAATGCTAATTTCAAAAGTTGAATAGGTAAATGGCATCTGAACACTCTATTTGAGGAGTGATTTTAATTCTTATTTCAAAAAGTGAGGAGGTAAATGGCATCAGAGTATATTGAACAGTTGTGGAGAGCTCTAACGTCCCTGTCCATTGAGATCTGTTAGGGGACGGAGCATGGAGTCGCCATTTGAGTCCTCGTGTGTCAAGTAACGCGAAAAAATCCAATAATACAACAATAATATAACAGAAGTGACCATTATGACACCAGGCTTCTGGGCGATCTTGCACATGGATCAACTTCTTTGATCAGGTGTCATACGAGTTGAAAGTGTGACCGGCAAGGTCAGAACAAATAAAAATGCATCTTTCAGTTCAACCCACTTGTCGGTTTTGTTCTCTCATGTCTGGAAGAACACGCCTCATTCTCATACATCACCTTGGTTTTCTGATAGATGGCTACTTAATATCTCTCTTAATTATTTTATGCAGTAATAACTAGTTTCCCTGTGCCTCAAATTGTAGCATGAGTGCAGAAATTACTATTTCTGTCGAGCTCTGTTGACTTAAGCCGAGTCGTTGGTGGTGTGAGTGTAGGCAGTGGCAGCTGCTGCTTTTAGTGTTTCATGAAGCATATCCTAGACGTGTTTGTACCTTCAAAATTATAATACTTATAAATAGGCTGCATGACATTCTTTTAGATATGATAATGAAATGAACTGGCGTGCGTACACTTATTACAAAATGGTTTCTGTGCTTATAAAAAGACTGCATGACATTCTTTTAGATATGATAATGAAATGAACTGGCGTATACTTATTTCAAAGTGATTTTTGTGTTGTAGTGGTTGACCCAGAAGCGTCTCCCAGGTACAGCCGTTGCTCAGGCGTTTGTACAGCGTTTCCGTTTTGGGATGAAGTAGTTACTGGTCTATTTTTGGATTTACTATTAAAAGCGTGACAAGTATTTGCATATTTTGTTCCGAGTTATGGCAATGTGCATCAAGCGGCGTGGTGTGAAACTGCACGCTTTCTTACATGAGTGCTTTCTGATATTTATTTTACTCTGACGAACTTTCGCTATATGCTGCTCTAAATTTTTCCGCTAATATTCGTATTAGACATAATATCTTAGCTCTAATTATATTAGATTTTTTTGTTTGTATTAACAGCCGCGTTGAATCTCCTCTTCCTCGATTTAACTCGAGATACTTTTTGGGGGGAAGTTTACTCACACCAGAGCTGATCTTACTGCGAGGCGCTTTGACTGGGAAGAAAGTGCCGTCATTCTACTTACGCGGAAGCTCAGCACAAGTGCGGTGAAATAAGTCGTGCATGTCCTCTACTTCAGTATGGCCGCTTAAAAACGTCGTTAAATACGATGTCCTAAAATCAAAAGTAACAGTACGCTCATTTCCTTTAAATTCCCATTTTGAGGGATCCTGTTCAAATGAAGGTAGAACACGTGCTCAGAATTTTCCTGGTAGGGCACGCAATTTGAAAATTAACTCGATTCTTGCACTCCGAATTACAAAAGAAAACTAATTGAAATTTACGTTTCCGTACATGCGCCTATGTTATTCATGAGTTATGTGACCCGGAAAGTTGTAACGTATGTTCCACGAGAAGTTTTATTTTACTTTTACTAACATTAACAGACGAAAGACAAACCATCGACGCTCGGAGGTGTGCGGGCGGGCGTGTGCGTGTGAGCACGCATTTGTTGCGGCGAAGAGAGGAAACTGTAAAAGACCTAAAAGGGTCAAGTGTGTTAACGGACTGAATATTTCAGCGTATCAGAAGTCTTAGTCTGTTTTACTCTACGTTACAGGACATTTACTTGGTGTAGATGCTGAGATTATTTTTTTTCTTGGGTTCATCTAAAGATTGTAAAAATATTCGCACTCTAATTTCGAGGCGGCACTCGTAAAATTTGTTTGAGTTGAGGACACGAGTGCCTGGTCTATTCTTCACTTGAGTGAAATTCAACTCGCTAATTCAGTGAAATCTACTCTCAGCTTTGAAAGGTTGATTTTTTGCCTAAATGTACTTCTGAATTCAAAGATTCTTGCTGTAGCGACGGAAAACATAAATAAATCTTTCTGTGCAAATTACATCATTACAAAAATTCCTTTGAAACCCTAAGACAAAAACTGTTTACTTCAACTCCTAAATTATAATATACATTTTAATAATACGTATTCCAAAGGGGAAATCTTTTCCATTGCTTGAAAATTTCATGTAGATGACAGCGTTAGTTTCGTTCTGAGTGCCATTTAACCTCCCTGCCGCTTGTTGTCAGACGCTCAGTTTCTTCCTGGACGGGCCTGGGAATCTGAAAATTAGTTTATGCTCGAAACTTGGCTTACTTCGAATTGACCTTGTACTCAGTCAAAATGTAGTGCAATTTAGTTAGAAATTTCTGGTTCTACCTAGCTGAGGAAGACTCGTACTTCCTTCCCGTTACACAGTGTGTTTCTCGCACCACGTCCTTGCAGAAATTAGCTGAAGAAATTGACTAACCGCTACGAATTCAGAGCTTTGAGTTGAATTTATTAATTGGTTTATTCTGGCGAGAGTGGCGTGGAGCATTAACTGTGGTTAAATCTACTGCTTGACAACAATGATTTTGATGTCACTGGAATCTCAGTGTATTTCGAAAAGCAAAACTCGCCTCATAGAGACCGGTCTATCGTCTTGTTATTCGCTCATTAACGATAATGTCGCAGTTGGGATAAAATGGCGAATGTTGGGATAGGATGGCGAATACAGTATATTTGTAACTCATTTACAGCGATTGCTGTTGTTAGAGACGCAGGACATGATATCGATGTGCTCGTAGTTTTGTAGTAGTTTTTTGTTTGTTTATTCCAGTATGATTCAGTGATCAAAATTATGTCGCTAGTATTTTCTGTATTTAGGTTATAAGTAAGCCATAATGTTTTTTAACCGTGAAAACGCATCGTAGTATGCGTGTGACGATAATTCCTTAATGTTTTTTAAGGCAGGCTTTTCTTACATATCTATCATGATCTTAGTTTTATGCGATGGCTGTAGTTTTGGTTTGAAATTGTTTTTTTAAATTTGTATTTAATTTCCTATCCTTCGTAGAGTTTTTGTGGGATCTCTGTTAGAAAAGAGTTTGCGGGCAGTCAACTGCGCTTATACAAGAACAATTTTACAAAATATAATTCAATTCAGTCTCCGTAAAATATTAGGTGGGATGCAACAAAAATGATCAATTCCAATTATGATTTATGCTGTACATTCATCTCATTGCATTCATGAGACAAATATTTGACATGTTCCTGCTTAGCTCGACCAGAAATATTTGTTTCACTTCAACTTAGCGCCGCAGTCCTACTTATTTCCTGCCTCTGGTTAAGTCATACTGCCATGTCCTGTGTACGAAGCCTTCTTGTTCCAGGGTTGAAGCTGAGGTGGATTCCGCTTTGTCCGATCTGCTTGGCTTTTGTTCCTTGGCCACCAGTTGCATTTATTCTTTGGGAAACGCAATTAACGAGAATTAGTGTTATTTTTCTTTGCTATTGGTTTCTTCATTGTTCGATTGTAGTAACTGTGAGTGGTGCCTGTTTATTTGCTTTTGTTCCTTGGCCACCAGTTGCATTTATTCTTTGAGAACCGTAATTAACAAAAATTAGTGTTATTTTTCTTTGCTATTGGTTTCTTCATTGTTCGATTGTAGGAATGGTGAGTGGTGCCTGTTTATTTATTGGGTAATTCTTCTACGGTTGAGTTAGCAGTATATTTTCCAGTCCCAGGTGTTCCCGCGTAGTTTTTTGTAGTATTTGCTTTGTGTGTACTCATTAAATATGTTTGTTCCTGTGTTGACATATGTGGAATCACTTTTTCAATTTAACTCAGTTTATCAAAGGGTACGACTTTTCCATAAGGATGCTCTCCATCTTTTACTGAACCCTCTCTAGGCAGGGTTTGAAACACTTTAGTCGTCGTGTTTTTCGATGTACTGAATGAAGGTTGTTCATAATGCATTTTAATGTTTGCTACTTCAGACCTGACGTTGGTAGGGAAATTTTGCTACCTGAAAGTAGCTTCGATTTCCTGGTGACCACAACTTTCCGATTTTCATGTTTCTAATCAAGACCAGTACTTCAAGCTAGGCTGAAAGCGTGCTGCTTCTCTTAAATCCTATCTTATGACCGCCTAATAGTCGTAAAATAAGTAATAATTTTTGAATAAATAAATGCACTTTAATGTGACATCATCATGTGATGAGGAATTTCTCGACTCGCTTCAAAGTAGAGCTACTTAATCGAATGTACGAATTTAGCGTTTCTATTTCTTCACGATTACTTAAACTTTCACGCACGATCCTGTGTTGTGGGGTTGACTGGCTCAGTTGAGGTCGCGCGCCAAGCCTGCCTGCTCTTTTCTCGGAGAACTACTCTCTGTCAAGAGCTAACTTTTAAAAAATAAGATGTGTAGCTAATTGACTGACGGTGATGAAAATCACATGAGATTTATTTACAAAGACGGTGAACTATGAGACGCAACTAGCCATGTTTGATTTGATCCCTCGAGGTGCTCGTTGAATTCACTGGCATTCTGACTTGGTTGTGTCCCTTAATCGTTTGTTCTTGCGGCTTGTCTTTTTTTTCCGGAAGACTCACGGCCTACGAGGTCTTTGAGTTCTACTTATTTTACTCAGCGTCTTAAGATACGGAGATACGAGCTGTAGCCTCGAGGCCTTTGGTACTCATAAGAAACGGTCCCGTAGGCACCGTTTTGGCGTACGTGCATCTCGCAGTAGCTCTCTGTTACAACTTGCGTTCAACTGATACGTCACCTTTCTTTTAAATAGCTGGATCGTGTTATGTATGGCATTATCGTTTCCCCGACTTCCTGTTTTTAATTTATTGTAGTTGTGTAGTATTTCTTTAATAGTTTTCCTAATTTATTATCCTCGTACTATTCTTTTTTTCCTATTCTTGCTCTTTCTTTATTCTTTGGCGTTTCACTCTAGAAATGGTGAGTAATCCTGCAGAAATTCAAATTCGTGCTGCGAAATATTTTGACAGTTTCTTGTTGAATAGTTTTTTGTGTGTTTATACATTTTTACGATTTTCTGATGTTTTCATGCCTTTGCCATAGCGCATTTTTTAGAGATCACCGCTACAGTTTCACGCTGGAGGATATCGGCTGCTCCAATGCTGTGAGATAAGTTCGTCCTTCTTGGTTTGTGTGAACCATTGAGTTATTAGTTACTCAGACTGATATATTCCTCTTTCTGTCGTGGAAGTAACCGACGCATACATTCGTATTTCTTCAGCGAGATTCATATCATTTCCATTTCGATATTTTGCGGCTTCCTTGTCCTGTCCGAAGTGAACGTGAAATATCTTCGATGTTTTTTTGTGTCAGGCCTGCATAAAAATGAGCGATTTTCGACGTACCATATTACTGGTAGCTGCTCCATGTCAGGCGCTTCGATTAATTGTACAGCACATTTGACAATCAAAACTGAAAAGACGTGTTATTTTACGTACAGATAAGTTCACCGCAAAAAGGGTCATTCACACCTACAAACTTTCCATTATTGCTCCGCCTGTTCCCAAGGGTTGCGTTCTAGAGATTTACCGTTCGTTGAGAGTAAGCAGAAATTTTCTCGTGGGAGCGAGTCTTTTTATTGATGTCCGACTTCCGCTGTTGGCCTGCTGCTAACGGGCGCTTCAGCAACGCGGGTTGCAGGAGTCTGTTTTCTCTGGTAGAGGATGATCTCGGGTGCATGCGACCTTTCGCGGGCGTCGCGAGGTCTGCTGAGGTAAAATTGCGTTCTTGTTGTGCCACTTCTTCTGTTTTTTATGTTTCATTGTGATTGGTCGTCTCAATTGAACGTGAGCGTAAAGGGTTGTTAAACCAGAAGTGTAATTATCTCGAAGGAATTATGTTGAATAGCAATAATTTCTTTAAAACGTGGTGGTGTTCGTCAGAGATTATCCTCAGCCACTTAAAGCTTAGCTACTCACCTTAATCAAAGTCTGTCGTGTTTCAGTGCGCGAGGATTTTTTTTCTTGTTGGTCCAAGCACAGCTGTAGGACGGTGTGCACTGGTCTTCCTCAATATAAAATATCTTGAGTGTGCTAATTGTGTCTGTCCTAATGCATTTTTGAGGCATGGGGCTAGTTGAGTTGCACCCTACAACCCATTGGGATGCATTTGTTTGATATCTCGCGGGAACGAACTCGGTCCACTGAATTTTGGAGGGTGATGTCCGATGCTCATTCCAGCACACTCTTTGCTGCAATTACCTGAGCTCGTGTTGTGCTACTAATTATTATTATTATTATTAGTAGGATCAGCTCGTGTCTTTGTGTGAAGGCTTTATCTCTTGTCCCTCTCAATTCTAATTACTTCGACACATGTAAAAAATCATCAGTGACAGCAGTGTCCCGTGATAATTGATGTTCTGGTTGTAGAATTATTTTACGAGCATATTTTGTTCCGACAGATGTCGACGCATCGTCGATGTCATGTGTAAATTCCTCTTAAAAATACTTGATTTTAAGCTCTGAGCGAACGATGTTTATTCTTACAGCATTTTGCTTCAAGGGATAGAGATTTTTTGGGGGGGTCAACCGTTGTGTTCTGCCCTGCTAAAATTAAGACGTTTTTCGTTAAAGTAGATTTTATAGCAATTTTCCAGCTTATTGTTCATCGTTTTATTATGTTACACTTCTTTCCCCATTGTAATAAATTTCTAAACTTTGCTTGCTGTCAATCGATGATGATTATCTGTTGAGATCTCATTGCTATGTACTTCTTACTTAAATTATTGAACTGAACGCATTCTACTTTATAGTAGAAGTAGGCAGGAAGGTTCTTTCTCCATCCGGCCGGCGTAGGTCTTAAATGCATTCGTAAAATTATACATTTTATATGTACAGACTCCATTACAATCTCAGCCATTCCATTCTCTCATAGTAGGACTAACATGAAATTTTCAGTGCTTCATGCAAATTGTATCAGTTTAACGAAGAAACTTATTAAGTCCAAGACACTGTTCTGGGGAAGGTAATTGCGGTGCATTAGAAAACGGCAGAAATCCCAGTGGGAATCTTCAGAGTTGTCCGTCTAAGGAACAAATTTTGTGTGGCGGTTTGGGTGTTGCAAATTTGTAAGCCATTTCATTATAAAGTTTTAAATATTTTCTCTATTAATGTTCCATGTTGAGAGTTTAATATATTAATGTTAAGACCAAATAAGAATCTTTGTTGCCCGTCAGTGTAAGTATTTAATTAATGAGAAGTTCTGAACTAGTAATAAAGTTAAGTTTTGTATTAATTTATCACTGCCCTGTTGTTAACATATTTCTGGCGCGGAAGTGAAAATTTACAGATACGAATTTAGTTATAAAGTTCAATGAACCATGTATCGACTGCTGAAATGGCGTGTTACTACACCTTTTTAGCTTCACATTGAAATGTGTAAAGTTCAAATTAAAATATTTAAAATTAAAATATGTAAAATTGAAATATGTAAAATTAAAATATGCAAAATTAAAATATGTAAAATTAAAATATGTAAAACTAAAATTAAAATATGTAAAGTTCAAATTAAAATTACTGGCTTTAT
>VOMN01109814.1:0-16802 GCA_014899125.1 Orchestia grillus
CTTCCAACGAAGAGCCTGACGAGCCTCATCTCGTCACACTAGAAAGAGATTAAAAAGGATACAAAAGAAATATTTTTGTGCTCGATGCTAGATCGCGAAGAAAGTCTTTTTTTTAATTTTTTGTGTCACAGAAGAGATTGAAGAGGATGAGTTATCAGTTAAGCAACAAATTCCTAAATTTTAAGACTACGCACAACTTTAGTCTCACTTTTGCACTCCACACCCACACATACTGCTTGCTCGTCGCTGGCCCGTATTTCGCGGTGAGTTTCCTTTTCAAATAATATATTCTTTAAATCAGAATGATTGAAGCTTTAGTTTAAAATATCGAAGAATTCTTACTGAAGGAAAGACCGATACGGGAATGAAGTAATACATACCAGTGAACCTGCATCCTCTTCTAAAGCCCGTCCACGCTATCAACCTTTGAAGCTAATTTCGTGTTTTTAAACTCTCCGCGAACACGAACTTACTTAGCGCGCTAGCAGATTTCGGTGCGTTTGAGTTTTCCAACAGGTTGGAAAACTCCGAACACAAACTTTCGTAGAAACCGTGAACAGTTGCTTGTAAATGTAGTGAGCTAATGAATATTTGATTTTATGGGGAACGATTATTTTGGTAATTTATTTACTTGATAAAACCTTAATATTTTCATTTGAGCCTATTTAAATTAAGGATAAGTTAATTTAACATAAATAGTAGCTGACAGTAGCTACATAAATAGCAGCTGGCAACCTGGCGGCTGAACATTAGAAGATCTACTGCTTCAGATTTTTCAAATACGAGTAAAATCGTCATTCATTGTAAAAGGAGAGAACGGTTAGGGCGACTGCGTAGTTAGATGAACATGGTTAGGCATTAATCAGATACCGACTGGAAAACAAGGGCAATATTATGTGATCTAGGTCCCTACTTTTCTGGATAGAGATAACAATATTGTGCATAATATTAGTTCGATTTATGAATTAAAACTGCCAGAGAACAAGAGTAACTTGAGGTGGTGCAGATTAATGACTTTTAGCTGAATTATTTATGAGCATAGCTTAGTTTGTACGCCTGTATTAAAGTGGGGTTGCCAGCTGTGGGGTTCCAGGAACAGTTGTCTGTTGCCAGTTGTGGGATTGTAGGATCAGTCGTCTTTGCCAGTTGTGGGGTTGCAGGAACAGTTGTCTGTTGCCAGCTGTGGTGTTGCAGGAACAGTTGTCTGTTGCCAGTTGTGGGGTTGTAGGAACAGTTGTCTGTTGCCAGTTGTGGGGTTGCAGGAGCAGTCGTCTTTTGCCAGTTGTGGGGTTGCAGGAGCAGTCGTCTGTTGCCAGTTGTGGGGTTGCAGGAACAGTAGTGTCAAGGGTTGCAGTTACACACTCACAATACGAGGGACTAAAATAAAAGAAGCATTTTAGGGTAACTCCGCTGCTGTGCCCCCAACTCCCTTCTGGCGCATTCTAGAGAGTGGTCTAGGGAAGTTTTGAAAATATAGCCATAAATGAAAGAAAAAGCTAGACTGGAGGGCGGTCGACACCCTCTTTTAATGCCAGAGACACGCTGACTGTAGCGTTTGTCCCTGACACTATTTCACAGACGTACGTCTGGCAACATGAACATTACCAATTATCAAATATGGTGTTCAACTATAATTTTCAATTACCACCTTTAATGTCAGCCTCTGCCTAAGCAAAGTCTCATGTCAGTGGCTGTGCTCCCATACTTCAGAGCTCCACATTCAGGACCCCCTGCTTGCTTCTCCTGCCTCAGTCTATGCTATTCAAAGGAGTCCAGGGGCGGGATCTGCTCGCACCATGATGTAATTAGGTCTTTTATTGTACAACATAGGCTCGTTGAACTTACAGTACTTGTGGTGTGTGTTAGTGATGCTATAAATGAGACCAAAAATGGTGATTTAAAATTCTTGAGTATACTCTTCCATGAAAGGCTATCGCTAATGAAAGTGATTTTCAAATTTTTGCGTGGGTTACTCGTCACTCCGCCACTTGTTGAGTGGGTTACCCGCCACTCTGCCACTTGTGTGGGTTGCCCGCCACTCTGCCACTTGTTGTGTGGGTTACCCGGCACTCCGCCACTTTTTACTTGTAGAAACAGCTACTGCTACTTTGCTACCAAGTAGAGAGTTCGCTAGTAGTACAGTAGTGGAGTCAAGTAGCGGACCGTCGAGGTCTAATATTATCACAATGACTCGAAAGATATTCAAATAACTGACCTAGGTTCGACATGCTGAGCTTTGTCATAAGATGCTGCGAGGACCAGCACTCAAGCCGCAGCACAGAGCAAATCTAAGTCAATCCTGCAGAGTGGGACAGCGTCTTTTATTCACATCATAAAACCAAGAGAAGGAGGTAAATTTCTTTGAACCCTTTAAAGCAACAAAGCCATATGACTTTTTAATTACAGAATCTCTCCTAAGTTCAAAATGAACGAAAAAGATCATACGGTCACACTCGATAAGGATGCTGTGGGTTTTCGTGCAAGGCTTAATGCAGCCTTATCGGAAAAATAACTTGGGCGTTACAGGGTTGAATTTAATTGTAATTAATGGCCGTCTTCTGAGCGAAGCGTGTGTTTCTACGCTGGCGCAGTCGTTGGCTGAAGAAACACAGAGACAAATGAAAGCATTAAAGCCAAGCTTGTAATTTAAATTGTTCAAATGCTGATTTCCAGCCTCTCTCCAGGCCGCGAAGCTCTGTCACGAACATCAGCTACATATACAGTACTAGCGGACGCGCCCCGCCTAAAATTACGGATAAATATAGTAAATTCTTAAGATGTCCTATTCTCTACGGAAACTTTGACATGAAATAATGTTATCTTCAGCATCACTGATACGGACAGCCTTGTCTGGCAGTCTCGCTCACAGTTTAGGAGTACGGACCCGGGAATTTTCTCTTATCTAAATCCTCAAGAGCGTGATGGAAAGAAGGACCAACGAACCGAGCGAGCAAGAAAGAACTGAGTACTATAGTGTACTTGGAATATATAATTCCTTCAGAGGGAATTTTTCAATTGAAAAAACCAGCCTGAAAATTTAGTGTTTCAAGCTGTTTTAAAATACAAAACATACTTGTAATTATGCATAAATTTGGCCGCCAAAGAATTGCCAAGCTGCCACAAGACGAGGCGGCGAAAAAAATTAAAATGAAGGTACCTCAGTGCACACTTTTTCCTTCCTAAAAGTGATGGAATTTTTTTGGGCACCGGCAAACTTTGCTTAGATAACTTTATGATGGTTCGCAGACCTTATTGGACAATATGAACACATGGAAAATTTGCCGAAACCTCCAGATTTGACCCCATAGATAATTTTTTAAACGAACTTGAGAGGGACTCAACTAGCGGCACCACCGCCTTTTACATCAGCACAAGAGCATTTGATACCAGGGCTATAATCGTTAACAAAATGAAATGAGAGTGGCAGTGATTTTAAAAGCTTGCATCATCAACGCCAATTAGAAAATCAACTGAAAATAACTCGGGAGAAAAAATGTACATTGCTAAAATTGAGACTTCGTATCATCTACTGTCTATAATATCTCTCGATGATATCAGAGATGGGAAAAACGACTTTGACCTGGGAATTACACCGAGTGAAACCGTGATGTAATGCCTAATGCTTGTGCTGAAAAAATTGGAAGAATAAATGCGAGTATTCCTTTGTAAATGAAGTTCAAAGAATTTGGTAAAATGGTGGTAAAAACAATGACAAATTATGGTTAAAAAGAGATTTGAACAGAAGTTTCAAAGCAAATCATTGAGTGAAAAATCTGAAGTTCAGAGTCCGAAGGGCAAGAGAATGACGTTAATATTTAAAGTGTTTCAAAAAAGATCGAGACTACAAAGAGCACACGTAATTTGTGTTTGATGTTTGACAGGGCGATAATTCCGGAGATGGCAACACTTAGTGCTAACAAACGAGAGTTGAGGTTATGAAGGTGATTAAGCTGCAGCTGTCTGATGTTCAAGGAATATTTCCTCGACTGGAATGAGCAGACGTCAGCCGAAACTAAGGCAGCTGCCTATGGTGTGAATTAAAAAATCTTTTGTAATATAGTTAGCTTCACAAAGACATGAACATAAGTATTGTGTGGATAAATATAATTGAACAAGTGGGACGCAGGACAGAGTATACGTGACATGTTGCACGATCATGGCGATAGGCAAACAAATGAGCTTGAAATACATGCACTTGACAAACGCCGCAGCAAGCCTGATTTTGAGTCATTCGTGAACATCGTTTCCTGGGACATCTGTGGTCGACGCGACACTAAGCTGTGCATCGTGCGCAGTATTTATCTGATGGAGGAATTACGGCCCTCACCTGATGAAGGAATCATGGCACTCACCTGAAGAAAGAATCATGGCATTCACCTGATGAAAGAATCATGGCACTCACTTGATGAAGGAATCATGGCACTCACTTGATGGAGGAATCATGGGACTCACCTGATGAAGGAATCATGGCACTCACTTGATGAAGGAATCATGACACTCACCTGATGGAGGAATCAGGGCACTCACTTGATGAAGGAATCATGACACACACCTGATGGAGGAATCATGGCACTCACCTGATGGAGGAATCATGGCACTCACCTGATGAAGGAATCATGGCACTCTCTTGGTAAAGGAATCATCGTGTTCACGTGAGAAAGCTTTTGAAATAAGATGAAGCAGAGAGCATAAAGACGAGGGTGAAACATAACACTTTAGTATGTACATCAAGCCACGTGCTTAGTTTTTGCTACGTTTTGTTTCACGCTTGCAGCTCTCGCAAGTGAAGTTGGTGCAGGATAGTGTGGCACAAACTTACTCTTTATTTGTTAGGTTGTTTGGAAAATATAGGCCAATTTCATAAAAATTACCATCAAATAATTATTATGGGCATTAAGGCAAAAAAGTTAGACTGGGCCAGACACCTGCAGGTAATAACGTGACGTCATTCTGTGGGGGCAGATCGAGCGTTGCTGGTTCATTTCGGAAATGTTCCTAGATCATTATCCTTCAATCTCCATGAGACTTTCAATGGGATCCCTCTTTCCGAAGACTCCGTACTCAGACAAAAGATTCCGTTTCATATGAAGTTCTCGTCTCATTCTGCTAAGAATATGATGTCCAAAAACTGTGAATTTGGATTCATTCGACCCCTAAACGTAATTTCAGTTCTCTAGAGCTCAATCTATGTGGCCCATACCGAGCTGAACCTGCTTTCTTCATTATGCCGCGGCCACCTGTAACTTCTGAATCGTGAAACAAGTTGGCCCTACTATGCAGACCTGTGGAGGAAATTTAATGATCTAGAAACGTTTCACCTGACCGGAAAACAGCTCAACAGTCCTCAATGGGAGCATAAAAAACATCAGATGTCGCCCGATATCTGCAAATCTTTGATGACAAAGTTCACATGTCCATAGACTTTTACTTTCCTGGAGAGAGTGAAATATATCAGAATAACTTCCACCACGTCCATATTATTCGAAAGGAGTTCACATTGTATAAATCATTAGATTGCATGGAATGGTACCCACGATCTCCTGATTTCCACCCTATCATGAAAATACGGAACGAGCTTGAGGGAAAACTGATGGCTTCATTGAGTCTAGTGTCAATATTGGACTGTTTAAGCTAGTGACAGCTGCATTGTGTGAAAAATTGAAAATCAGCCATTGCAAAATATTTTATCAGCCACGTAGGTTGTCTAGTTCCATCGAAAATATGTCTAATAAATTATTAAACTTGACTCTTATATTACGTGAAGCACGTATGAATAATCAATATTTTGTATATGAGCTTGGAAATGCATATAAACTGTTCAGTGAAGAAATTTTTGCGAGGTACCAGCCTGAAGTCACCCTTAACCTCCCGGAATCTTATGTCTTATTAAATACCATAATCACTCCTGAGAGAAGGGTGTATAATACAGGGTGGGGCAGAACGGACGGACGTCTAGGCCCAATGTGGCCACTTGCTATACCGGATATTTAAGTACTTGCTGTACAGGGTACTGATACTTGATGCACCAGGCACTGATACTCGATGTACCTGATATCGGTTCAAACTATACCGGCTGTTATTACAACGATGAGCTGTGAATTATTACAAGCTTATATCGATCACTAGCGCCCCCAGGGGAGTACTGCTAGGGTACCTCAGCTTTAGATAGGCCTTCGGGACTTCTGTCTTTCGTGCCCACTTTGCTTCCTTCCGTTTTCATTCCTTCTTCGCTATTTCTTATTTGTCTTTTCTTGCTCTTCCTTCTTAACTTGCTGTTTCTATGCGCAGGGGATCTTGTGTGGGAACACACCCTGTGCATAGAATCCCCGTTCTCCTAAGTCCATACTAAATGGTCCCTACTCTTTCGGTGCGAAATAGACTGAGTTTCTGAAGCGCTGCTTTCACTACCACTACAACTACAACTTATATCGATCATGGAAAAAATCTGTTTTGTTTGCCTCTTTCAGTGTAAGACCAGAACTAATGCGTCTTAGAGTTCGCTAAGAAAGCGAAGTTGTTGACGGAAATGATAAATGCTCTCCAGAAGTCTATTAGTGGCTACAAGCAAGTACTTAACGAAGTAATTTCGGACGCGTACGCTACGCAAAAGTGACTAGCTATGATCATTTGGCCTCCAATCACGTTTGTTCTCAAAGTGCAAAAATGAGAAGTGGGCTCCGATCAAAACACAGCTCTCGTATTACGCCTAGATTGGTTGCGCTTTGTCCGGGCCTAAATTTAGACCAGACTGACAGCTCATATTCCCTACTTCGTTTCATCATGAGAATGGCCGCTGTGCCGTCCGTACATGAGTCACGCACGCTTCTGAATTCAGTCTGACCTGGAGAATAGGGCGCAGGAACACCTGACTAGATTTTGAAGCTACTGCAACCAAGAAGTTACGAAGGATTAGGTTTCAATGCCTCAGCGAGTTTAGGGGCGAAGTGTCTTCAGGAATTTATTGATTTTAAGCATGGCCACTTTGATTCAGAAAAGTCAGTAAGAATTAACTGTAGTGGAACTTGTTTCTCCCTTTCCAAACTTAACTATGGTAACATATCTGGTAAACTATTATCAAGAATTTGTGTATTACTAAAAACTGATGCTTACTTTTCATTCGATATTTTTCGATGCCACTTCTATATATATTAATTCTATACATTACTTCGTAATTATTCGAACTACTTCATGTACGATATTTATGTCTCCCTCAAGAGCGATTTTCATTGCCACTTGAACTACCTTTATTTTCCCATGCAGTTTCATCCACTCACGATGCCTATCATCCCAGGTTAATCTGTGTCTCATTTTCTGCTCCTCGTAAATCCTTCTCCCCTCTCCGGTAAGTGCCACGCCAGGTCCCGGCCCCGACACAGCTTCCCATCGAACCTGAAGTCACCGCGCTGAGGAGACAACATCTTCTCTGATGTGCAATACTGAGTAAAATACAAAATCTTGAAACTTGAAATAAAGTTTGTGCTGCAGTTTATAGGTCAATACAAAAGGTTAGCTCATCTTTGGGACAGCTCTCCCCCTTCAGGAGTGGCCCTCTCTAGTTAGGGTGCCCCACGCGCTGGCTGCACACCGAGCTCAAGCTCACTGGCGGTCGATCCTGCATGCTCTACTCGTACGCCGTGCACATGTGTACCATTTCAATACTTTACGTAGTCTGTAATCTAAAGTCCATGATCGATTAGGGTTGTCTACTCAATTTTGTAAAACCCGATTGATAATTAAATTGAGAATTGAGCCAACAAGAATTTGTACGAGTGAGGGTATTCGCCTTGAGTGTGAGCCCATGACGTAAGTTCAAAACCTACTGCAAATTACATCATCTAAATTAATTTTGTCCTTTAACGACACTTCTAAGTATTTTTAATCACTATGTAATCCACACAGAACAGGTTCCGGTTCAGTAATATCATTAAAAACTTCTACGCTGCGAAAGTGAGAGAGACTAATTTTCGCTTGAGGAGAGAGGAAGATATCATGGGAGGCAAAAATATTGAACTTAAACAGAAGAATCCATAGAACACGCATCTGTATATTAGTTATTTGAAACAATGTTACCTTTCATGAGAAAAAAACGTAATTATATCTGGTCATAACGAGAAAAACCTTATAGTGGGGTAAATGAGAAACTTATGGCTACTAGTGTGCGTTGTCGCGGGGACAAATATTTCTTCTTCGTATGCCAAAATGTAATTGTATCAACTTCTCCTTTTTCTCCTTCAAAAGAAAACCCCTAATGTTCCCTGTTGTAGATTATTTAGGCCCACCACTAATGTTCCTTTCTGTAGATTATTCCCTCCTCACTACTTTTGATGCCTGACGCGCCCATTATTTATGATACTTGAGGTAGATTATCTCTCCCACTACTGTTGACCGCTGTCGTAGATTGATCTGGACCCCAACCATTCCCCCCACCATCGTTCCACCATTATTGTCCCACCACCATTGTCCCACCCCCATTGTCCCATTACCATTGTCCCACCACCATTGTCCCACCACCATTGTCCCACCACCGTTATCCCACCACTATTGTCCCACTACCATTATCCCACCAACATTATTCCGCCACCATTATCCCACCACTATTATCCCCCACCATTGTTCCACCACCACTATCCCACCAACATTATCCCACTACCATTGTCCCACCACCATTGTCTCACCACCATTGTCCCACCACCATTGGTTGGTCTGTCCCACCACCATTGATTTGTCTGTCCCACCACCATTGATTGATCTGTCCCACCCCCATTGTCCCACCACCATTGGTTGATCTGTCCCACCCCCATTGTCCCACCACCATTGGTTGATCTGTCCCACCACCAATGATGAGTGTCACTGTTCACGCTGGTGCTGGAGCAGGACAGTCTCTCTGCTATTTACCCATTGACTTGGCCCCAGCCACGTGGCTGACTTCGTGGCAACAGTAATACCCTCTTTTGAGAGAACTCTAGTTTTTCTTCTCCCTGTTTTACCTGATCGATGTGGCTATCTTAGTAAAATGTGGGCACAGCCTCTCACGCTATCATTCAATTGTGTTTAGGAGCAAAATAATGAAAGGTAAAATTATTTGAAAAATTGTAATTCATTGATTTGCAATATTCTTGCTCATATATACCGTTAAGTAGCATTTTGTCTCTGTCTGTGCCTCGGCAAACTTTTAAATGATCTATGCTTACACTTGAGGGAGTTGCAAAAAAAAATTGCCCCATTTTTCTACGATTGATCTATGTATTTAAATCACGCAGCAGCATGCGCGTTCGAGCGTTGTTTCCCTGTCAAAGGCTTCTCGGCGCCAAACATTGATCAGCTGTGCAGAAGAGCCTCGGACCCTTGCGTGCTCTACGATAACTTGGTCGGAGTGAAATATAAACTCTGAAACTTGCGTTACGTTAGCAGAGGTGATTAGCATCGGCCGCATTCAAATCTTTACCGTGTTCTCAAATCCTTCAAATTACTTTTTCTACTTTTATGCTATGTTTCCCCCCAAACTCAGCTGTTCATTTTAGCTATCTTATATCAGCAGCTCCACGAGATGCATCCCTTGCAGACGCAATCTAACCTTGAGATTTGAATTTAATGGAAGCTGATCGGTTTTTGGTAAATGTTCATAATCGTACTCTTCATCGACTCCAGTGTTCTATCTCTTCTTGCAACTTGCGAGTCCTTTATCACGGAATGGCGTCTAAACGGATATGTGCAGGCTAACATTTTGTAAAATACAAAGTCAATTTAGCTTCTTAATAAAAATGTAGAGCTTCACGATGACGTTTCGACCACTTTTATTTTTACACTGCCTGTGAAATTACTATATCAGAATAAGATTTGTGCGGCTTATTCGAAAACCCCTCAATGAAATTGAACGAAAAATTCTCAGATTATTTACAGGAGATGTACGTGCTAGCAGTGCAGTGCTTGTGAGGTTCCATTCTATTCCCAGAATCTACGACCATTCTTCTAATTTCCCCTTATGGCATTGTCACATTATGTGCGAGACATAATTGAAACTTATTTGAGCCAAAACTTTGACTTTTTCGGATAAGCTCTTCGGACAAAAAAATTAGTCATCTGCTACTAATATGGAGCGGGACAGCATTGAGTCAACAAGTGTGTTGATGTACACCTGGTCAATTTAAACCACTCTTGCATCAACTGAGGTTGTGTGCCCACAGTACGTAGACGATCTTCTCGGCGCCTAAATTGTCGTTGTAGGCGTTCTCAGAAAGTGTCTATGGTTCATGTCTGGGAACTTACCTATCCAATCCAAATGCCTGAAACATCCTGAGTGACTGTCATGACAATTACTGCCAGTTCTAGTCCAATGCACCCGGAAGTTCTCATCCTGAAAGATAGCCAAAGCAACGTGCCTTTCTTCATTCAGTTATTGTGTAAATGGCAAAAATTGGTTATCGGCAGATGAATGTAGTCATGCTGGTTTAGTTGAACGCCTCTCTCAACTAATAGACCGACTTTTATGAACTTGAAACATTCTCAGAGTATGACAGACTTTCTTCCTCCTCCTCCTCCTCGTATCGCCCTTTGCACATTGGTTTTGTTGAAGGCTGCATGAAGCCTTCGATGAACACAACGAAGGCATCATTGCATGCTATAGAGACAGAATCAGTTTCAGCTGATCCCATGACACTTCTTCTCTCCCTACAGTCCAATGTGTGCGTCTTTGGCCTTGTTTGAACGAGCAATCTCGTAGGCAGGAGTTAACATCGGCCGTTTACGAGTCACTTTGCTCCATATTCATTGCGTGGAGTTCCCCACGCTGAGTTTGTTCAGAAACATCTGAGGAAAGGCCTTCGTTGAAATTTCATAGTAGTTCCAGCCTTAATGCTTAGCGATTCTGGTCAACAATTCGGCACGCAAGGCAGCGGTCCCTAGTGTTCAAATTTTATTCCGACAGCAATTCTGCTTTGAATTGCCGTAAGTACCGAATTATTTCCGTTGTTGGTAGACTTTCATAACAGTGCGGTATGAAATACTGGTAATTTACGCTGCTTCATTCACTAGGTGTCCTTTAGCCCGACGAAATTTAAAAGTCCCTTTTTACCATTCCGAGAGGTTTTGCTTTCGTCCCATCGTTGTGGAGCGACTAAAAAAGAAGTCTATACCTTACCAGGGCTGAATGACTACTGATGCCTATTCAGTACTTGCATATTACCTGAATTTCAATTAGAACTTTGCAGTTCGACTGATGAATGCAGTAAATAACTGAAGCTCGAAAACAATGCGTGTCTAATTTTTAACCCGGGATCTAAATATTGCAATAGATGCATACAGTAAACAAACTACGCATAATCAAAACCAAATAAAGAATAAACTATTAGCTGATATTCGTAAACAAACTAATAGATGATGAAAATGGGGTACTTTATAATTTTTGTTAAAAAAGTTGTATTCGCCTCTCGTTCATGGAACTTGTCAACTTTTTTATTTTTTGAAAAAATTGTAAGTTGATTCGACATCTTTTGCCAGTCACAAGTTTTTTAGCGCGTTTTCACATAAGCCTTCAGGCACCCTAGATTAGTCCGTCTGTGAAGCATCGTCCGGACATGCTATTTTCTGATCAACTTCTTTGAATTTCTGCTTTCTCCAGTATCAAAGCTTCATTGTAAAACTTTATCGACTTGGGCAATATGTTTTACGTAATTGCTGAGGTCAAACATGTTAACTACTTTTCATGCACATTCAGATCTCATGATTTATTGTCCTGGGATGTTTCCTTAAGATTGAAAAATTTTGAAGAGCCCCGACGTTATATTAAATCCGTTAAAAAATTTAATATCGATCCAGCCTATTTCTAAAGGAGAGCTTAGCACTGATTGTTAGCGGCAAAATTATACGAATAACACAAATACGCTACGTATTGTGGTGGAAATTTACTTCTGTTCAAAGCTATCGTTGCAGGACGTTTTCGATCTATTCATCAAGGTATGTATGTAAATATCAATAATTCAGCAGTCATCAGATTTTGAGAGATACAGACCATTCACAAAAATCCTTAAATAGAAAGAGATTTTTCTTAGCCTAACGTGAATAAAATGTTTGAAATAATTAGTCTAAGTCTGTATTCCTTATAATTTCATTCTCATTAAGGTATTGCTCTGCGATTTTTTTACATGAAATTACTCATTACCCTCATTTTTCTTTCATTTGTGTGTTTTCTATCGTGAAAAAGTGTTATTCGTTCTCGCGCTGCAGGATCAGAAAGTTCAGCCCTGCTATAGTTGTCTGCTACAGAAGCACGCAAAAAATCTTCGTTTTTAGCGGTTTAGACCGATGGTGATTTAAGACAAATTTTACCTAGACTCATATGCAGCTACGATGAAACCAGGTGAAGATTTTAGTAATAAAATTTACAGCAATTCTCACGTTCATGACTCGCTTTTAACATTAAAGAAGGTTACAGTTTACTGAAGAATGCGTTCAACTTGTTCATACACCATATGTATTTTATCTATTGATTTTAATTGTGTTATAGAACTCATCTTAACAGAAATGTTTCCCATCATTCACAGTTGTCACTTAATCAGTACTTCATTTCAAACTCAGACTGCATGCTGGCCACTGTTTGTATTCCATCTTGTGATCACACAATTTTCCAGCTACTACAGCTGAATTGATTTTCCGGCTCCAGTCCTCGTACTGCCCGTCGGTCGTGTGACGCCGCTGATTGCTCTTCATCCCTTATGCACTCGTCTTCGCCCCCGAGTGAAGCCATCTTAGTCGACGCTCCCAATTACCAATTAATGAAGCTTAACTGAGCAAATTCGGCCATCCTGAGCTCATTAACGAGGTCTGGGACTGGAAGCATCACAGAAGTAAAGAGTTTCCTGATCGATGTACGAAGAAGAATTTAAGGAAACACGTGATATTACTTCTCAATAGCATCAGAAGATCATGGCGGGACATCGGTTAATCTAAGTGCTATTGAGTTCAATTTTATTCCGAATTTGATGTCTTGAACCGACGCACCAACTGTTGCTGTCAGTGCTGGACTGAGTAGCGCCTGTAGGTCACAAAGGCGGTCCACTGGGTTACTCTTCTACAGTGTTGAAGTTATCATGAGCGACTCAAAGGACAGACGATAAAATCATTTGTGATCATTCTGACCAGGGCTCAGAGGTCGATTGATAACGCTGTATGGTATCATTAAGCTGAGATTCATTACCTACAGCAGAAATTACCGGGCTAACAATGGAATTTGTTTAAGTACTGCCATAATAATCAGAAGTTTTTCCGAGACCTGAATGAGCGCACTAGCGCTGATGTATGTGAAGTATGTCTAAAACAAGTCATCTGATTCGATAAGCCCAACTCATTTCGAATCCGGGAATCGATTCTTAAAATTGAATATATCAATTTTAAGATAATGTCAGGCCACAATGACGCAACGCACTCGTTAGTATTTCTGCTGCACAGGAAATGAAGTCCAACGTAAAGCTGAGGAAAGAGATTGCTTAATCCTAGAGCATAATTTACCTCGGTGCTCATCTTTCTTTGATGTTTCTTGATCATCCATTCTGAAAAAATAGCATTATTTTGTTATGGCCTGAACCGCATTTGGGAAGGACAATTGCCTAAGCATAAGTTTTATTAGAAATTTAAGTATTAGTTTCAATTTGTGGTTTCAGTTTAATTTCAAAGTACAATGAAAATATTTAGGGTCAAGCATGATCTGTTTAAGCATCAGCGTGCATCAGAGGGAAGGAAAGCAGCCTCATCATCAGGGACTATCAGTGCACGTCGAGACGAATTACCACGTCAGCAAACGTTGCCTATTCTGATCAGCAGGGGCGTGAGGCCGTTTCTGTTTTCCTCTAATCAAATTAATAATATAAATTAAGAAGCGCGCAAGTGCGCGCTTCTTAAATGATAATCATGTGTACTCCGCCACGCACACGTGTGACAGCTCAATGAATTATTCAAACTTTCAATTTAATTAATTTTAGCGAATGATTTTACTGGCACAGAATTACGCATTTTGTCATCTCATTATAATTAGAAACAGCCATCTATCGTGACGAGACTCTAGTCATGAGAGGATCCAGGGAATGTTTGAAATACGTACTACAGCAGCCGCAGTAGCTGCCCTGAGAGCTGCTGCTGTGTTTTGTGGATGCTTACTGGGAGATCCTGTCAGCAACGCCCTCTAAGTAATGGTCCAAACCATTGACATCACAGGAGCATGGGGCCACAGATTTGGAGCGGCATAGTTAGGAAAATTATTATTTGTCAACCACTCTTAGGCTGAGAGAGCCATGTGGACTGGGTAGATTCCTTCTGTAAAATGAACGGCCTACCACACACTGCAACAGTAATCTCGGGCTGAACAACTGCATCCAACACTTCGGAGCAAGCAACGATGTTGACTTTGGCCCTTGGATGAAATAAATGTGGAGGTATCATGACGGGCTCAATGCTCCTGACATCCAGAATCTTTACAGAGATTGGGAGTGTAGAATACATGACTGCCGAAACATCTTTGACTGGTTTACGCTGCCACCGTTCATTTTTTTGTGGCTCACCTCCAGGTCCTTAAAGAAGTTTTCCCATCTAAAAAGAACTAAAGCATATCTGACTACTCAGGATGTTTCAGCTGAATCAAGAGGCGGTTGATTAGGTTCACTCTGTACCCCCTGGTTCTGTTGGGCATGAAATAGTCTCTCCGTATCACCTATGACTTGTAACAGAAGTCGCCCTGAACAACCACACACCGGATGGCAGCCTCGTCAACTTGCACTTCCCTATCGCCTGCCCTCATGAACTTCTCACTGTCTTTTTGGATAGCAGCTTGGACGGAGTCCATTAATTCAGCTATTTTACCCCTGTTCGGGCGCCAAAAAAGAAGGAAACGGTTTCCACAACCCCACTGGCGATCTGCAGCTCTCTGCGAACTTTGAAGACAAGTGACCGGGTAACTTTCAGGATGGCAACGATCTTGGAAACGGAGCGTTCTGCAGGCAAGGAGAGACAGTGACAGCTCGGTTCTTTATTGCCTCGGTTAGCCATGGTTTGGCCATGTTCACATACAGAAAAGAGGAATATGTAAAGATGAAGTACAGCACCTTGAGTCACTTATAATTGTATACTCAAAAACTTACTGCCTCCTGTGTTCGTATCATTTTGCCGAGCCTCCGTAATTCTTGTATCACTCATTGAGTACCGTACTTTCGCAGAAAAAAATGAATGATTATCAGTAAAATTTGTCGTGCAAAGGACAGTACTGCATAAAATAAGGGAAAATTAATCGGTAACGGTAGAGTAACTCCTGTATACAGTACGGAAGAAGTTACTGAAAACTGCGATCTTCTGATACAAGAAAACAGAGGGACTTCGTGCCAAGCCAGAGTCATCAGAAATCATCGTAAAATAAATACCAAAAATAGGCAAGCTTCTTTGGCAAAGAAGGGGATCTGAAAATTTTTCGTAGCCCTAACTGCATCGTAATGGTCTATACATCCATGAGCTAACACTTCGTCAAACTCTTTTTTTTTAATTAAACCGACGCAGGGTCTGCTGAGAGGACCACAGGACGATTCTACAAATAGGTAAAATTTACAGTTGGGGTCATCAATTTTGCTAAATAGGAGTTATTCTAGGTGCATTTTTTATGCTTTTAATTCAATAGGAAATTTTAAAAGTGAAGAATACATTCTAATTGGTATGAATATCCTTTAAATAAAATGTACCTATACCTAGGTAACAGGATCATTTGCTCATTTCATTCCAGGATTCACACTTTCAATACCAATTCTTTTCATTTTTAATTATTAACAACTTCGAAATTGAAATTGTGTTTTATGAATTTTTGCATTACTTTGTATTCGCGTACAGCGATACTAATGCTCCATGCATATGTATTCAAAACTTCGTCACATTTTCCGTAGATTTATATCCTTTCTCACGTGTTGTAATGTCATGTTGCGCCATTCAGTTCACCCGCGCAAAACGCGAGGCAACTTTTTCAAGCAGCTGTTCGTCAGATTTATAATTTGAAACATCGTTTTTATACTTTAACACGTTAACTCTGATTCTCCACACATGTAAAATTACATGCCTACAAATATCTCCACTGTGAATTTAAAAATGAAAGATTTTGGTTCCACAAATTTGGTTACTCTATTAATTTTCTTTCTAATCAGGACTAGCTTATTCGATTGATGAACACAACTTTGAAGAAAACTCAAAAATTTGTATTTATAGATGGTAGTGCTTTGGCTGCAATAGGTTAGGTTAGATGATCGCGTGTACCATATACGACCCACTTCGGAGTCAACGTGTTAAAACGAATAGTCTACGTGTGGCTCGAAGGCCAAAGTCCAACAGGACTGCACAGTTTTCAAACTCAAGTGCGCTTCCGAGAAATTCGACCGAAGGTGCTCAAAAAAATATTTTATTTTGTTCGAAACGCCAAGAGCATATAGGTTTTTTGATCCATGGTTAAGGGGTACTAGTAAACTGTACTTCTGCTCCGTTCGTTCAATGTATATTATTTTACATTCACATTTTCATAATGGAGGACCTCAACGGCATAAACTGGGAAGAGCGACCAGCCAACCGAATGGCTCAAGAAGTCTATGAGGACCTGCAGAGATCACTTCTTGAGACGTGCTTTAAACACGGACCTATGAAGAGGGAAATCAAAATGAAAATAATGCCCCGAGACTGCCGGATTGCTATGAGAAAGAGCAGGCGACTCCTCAAGTTGCTGTCAGAAACGACTTGCCCCGAGACTCGACGTCGAGTATCAGCTCGCGTTGCAGAACTAGAAAGGCAGT
>VOMN01109822.1:0-16215 GCA_014899125.1 Orchestia grillus
GCAGGGGAGCCTTCCAGATGCATATGGGCCTTCCAGGTGTGGGGGGCACCTTCCAGGTGCAGGGGAGCCTCCAAGGATTACCCTGCCTTCAGTCAAGGGGAGGACGAGGCTGCGGCAGCTCGCCCACATAACCGAGCTGCGGAGCTGGCGTTGTCTGAGGAGCAGTCCTAGTGGGAGGCGAGGCTCCGTGTAGCGCACACTGTGAAGTGTCTGAGGGGGCCATGCGTCGCCAGCCCCTGCGGTGTGGGCTCAGCGACAGGGTGCCGGAGAAGGCGTGAGTCATTTGCCTGAATCATGGTTGGAACCAAGTGGGACAACCCTCAAATGGTGATATTTTACACCTTGCAAATGAGGGAAGTTGGAACCAGAGGCTAGGTCCAACAAAATTACCACTCGGGAGTAGAAGACTGTGAATTTAGATTTAAACTGCTGCACTCTCCTCTACAAGCCCCATCTACCTCTGCGTTTCCCCTCATGTGCATGCCCTACTGCACTCCCTCTACAAGTTCCTACCCCTGCCCCCCCCCCCCAGATGATGGAGGTGGGGGCACTGCTGCAGGGGAGCACCCCGCGCTCGCTGGTCGTGCTGGACGAGGTGGCCTCACGCACCAACGTGAAGGAGGGCGCGGCCCTGTGCTGGGCCATCGTGGAGGCCCTCCTGCTGGCCAGGCCCTCTGTACTGCTGGCCACGCACCTCGCGCCCCTCACCAGGCTGGTCCGCCTCTACCCTCAAGTCCGCAAGTAGGCCTACACATACAACTAAGTAGGCCTACACATACAACTAAGTAGGCCTACACATACAATTGAGTAGGCCTACGCATACAACTAAGTAGGCCTTGGCTTACAACTAAGTAGGCCTACGCATACAATTGAGTAGGCCTACGCATAAAACTAAGCCTTAGCATGAAAGTAGGTGTGACTATGTACAGTAAGAAGGATGTATATGAATAGGCCTATATGGATTTACCGAGTCCGGTAAGTATTTCAGAATATACATAAGTGGTACAGTATCCTGTAGATCATCATCGCATATCCTCTTTGTTGAAAACAAACATCGTACAATGTAAGTTAACCCAGACCATGAAATGACATACTGTTATCGTCTTCTTGACGGCAAGACACTCTGCTTCCGAGATAGTTGCCTCCCTGAAAGTCGCCAGGTCATTTGCATTCAAACTTGGAAAATGACTGTAGGCAGCTACAAGTAATGTGGAAACAATTTACGGTATTATTACGGTATTTACGGTATTATTACGGTATATTACGGTGGAAACAGTTACGGTATTATCGGTGCTAGACAGGACCAGGACGTCCGAAATCATCGATTTTGTCCACGCTGCTATCCATAAAAGCCCTGGAAGTCCATGAGGCCACTCAGAAGGGAGCTGTCGGTTGGCGAGGCCACCATCCGATGTGTGGCACATGACGACCTCCATTACCAACGTGATGCGGGAGGCCGGTTTATGTCCAAGAGAACCCAGGAAAATAGAGTGACCCGAGCCAAGCTTCTCTCAAGCCTGCTAAAACATTCAGAGCAGAGAAGGCCTCTGATTCTTCTCAAACGAGGCTCCCAAGCTCCCCTGGCGTCAACCCATGGGTTAATTAATACGTTTGGGGCGTGGCTGAGAAGGCTTCTATTAAGCATCTGCACAGCACAGTTGTGGCTCTGAGGGCAGCTATTGTGGATGCCATAGTGAACATTCTTAGGACCCACCTCAATAACACCTGAGGATGGTTTCAAAAAGCAAGTAGAGGTTGTTATAACAGTTGATAGCTATTTCATTGACTGTTGTCACACACTGTTTTTCCGCTTGTGCGTGGTATTAAATAGTCATTAGATGAGCTATCTCCAGTCTTTTTTTTCAGTGAAGTCTCTTTGTTCTTCAGTATCTGCCGCTCTCTGTATAAGTAGGCCTACACGTACAAGTAGGCCGATGCCTCAATTAGGTCTATACATACAAGTAAATAATGCTAGAAAGAGTCGCCTCTTCTACGGAGGAATGCAAATTTATCCCATCTTTGCCCTGAGCGCTGAGCTGTGACGCGAAAGCTGGTGACCAACCTTGTCCTTCATAGCTCCTTTGTGTACCTCAGGTCCAACTATTGTAGAGCTAAAAACATATTTTTCCATCAATTCATCACAGTTCATGACGATCAATTCTCCACCACAACAAATTCATCAGAGTGCAAGGCAATCACTCCCTCTCCACCACCACAACTGACGCCCCACTCCCACATTGCAGCCTGTACTTCGCGTCGTGCGCGTCAGAGGGCGGCCAGCACCGCCTGCTGCCCGGCGTCACCCCCAGCAAGCACTACGGTCTGGCAGCGGCCTCCATCAGCGCCCTGCCCCCCGAGGTCGTGTCCCACGCCACCCACCTCGCGAAACACATCCTCCAGCCATCTGACCAGGTACGCCAGACGGCTGGATGGTCATGCTATTGGGGTTATTACAGTCTTCACTCATTGGGGCCAGGACGTATATTTTCATGCCTGCATTTAGAAAACTAACCTTTTTCGATGATTGGCGTTTGAATACTAAAAAGGGACGGAGCAGAGGTCTTACGCATCACGTTCGTTACAAAACTTTGCAAAGTGAATTTAAAACATGAACATCCTTAAAAATAGCCATTAGTAACACCAAAAATCCATGCCACTCGGCCTTGATGGTTCAAGAGGGCTAGTTGTGGCAGTTGTAGCGGACTTTTTTGAGCGTCGGAGGCAAGATGGCCGTCCCGAGGGGAGAATTGTTGTCGCAAGTGCTTAGAATGGGGCTTCGGGCACGAAAATATTCGCTGCTAGTAGGATGAGCCCTGGGGAGGACGAAACGAACAATGTGGTCTGCCAGGTGTGAAGGCTAAGCGTAAAAATGTAATGGGTGACTTGGTACATGCAGCGACACAGTATCCTCTGGTGTATTGCATGTACTTTTGAGCACCCTTATGACATAAGGTGTGCGTAATGTCTGGAAAACTCTATACACAACCAATGTGTCACACCACGTTACACATAGTGTAAACGATTGTAAAATATCCGTGCGAATGTTCTCAACCATCGTTAGGTATGTGTGTGTATGGACGTGTCTTCGTGTATTGCATTTGTGTGTATGTGGGAGGAGGAATACCACGGAATAACCCACACATTTTGCACGTGCGTGGCTGGAGAGGAAGAGAGGGAGAACACCGAGGCAAGCCCTCACATGTTGCACGTGACGTACACAGGGTGCGTCGCTGGAGCTGGGCCCGGGGGCGCAGCGCTACGTGGCGGAGCACAAGCTCGCCTTCAGGCTCATGGCGCTGGCGCGGGAGCTGGTGCAGGCGGGTACTGTGACGCCCCGTGTGGGGGCGCGCCGCAATGGACAGTCTTCACCCATTGGCGGTGGGAGTGGGAGTGCATCCCTGGGGAATGGAGGGGATAAGGGTGAGCGTAGCAGTACGGGTGGGAGTGCATCCCTAGGGGATGGAATGGATAAGGGTGAGCGTAGCAGTACGGGTGGGAGTGGGAGTGCATCCCTGGCTGATGGAGGGGATAAGGGTGAGCGTAGCAGTACGGGCGGAAGAGAGTTCCTGGATACCGAAGTGAATGGTAATAGAGAAAAGGATCCCTATGAGTGTGGGATGAGTGCGATAAGCTGTGACGGCAACGGAGAGAGAAACACGAAAAAAGAAGGAACTCCTAGTGCGCCCAGTGAGAAATTAGGGACAATAAAGACAAGTGACTTCGGTATTGGAACTGCGAAGAGAAAATATGCAAACATCAAGTCAAGAAATGAAGCGAGGAGCTGCGAAACAGATGCTATCGCCCCACACAAGTGCGATGGCAGACGAAGCTCGGTGGATGAGACAAGAGACCATCGTGGCAGGGAAGAGGAAATGTGCGGGGAGGATTTCATGATGAAACAAACCGAGGACACTGGAAGAGCATTCTTTTGTGGGACAGAAGATAGAATGGACGTGGACACCTGCGGCGCTGGTGAGAGTAGCAAGGAAAACGCTGGCGGAGATGCGGTAGCAGAACTGAGAACAGAAAGAAGGAAGAAACATTCGGCTGGTAACGAATCTCATTCTGCAGAGAAGTTCAGTAGGAGTCCGCGTATTTCATACGAAGATTCAGACAAGCGTGGCAAAGGGGATGTGAACACTTCTAGCGAAAAGTCAGCTTATGAGACCATCAGGTCTGACAAAGATGAATTTGAGCCCCATGAGGGTGAAGAAACGGAGGGATGCGACAGACATGCTTCTCCTGGAGCTAAAAGTGTTGTTGAAAGCGGCTGTGGTGACTCAGGAGCAGCACAAACAGAGTCTCGTGTCAACAGCGACGGGGACGAAACTCTTGTATGGAGCGAAGAAGAGAACGTCGAGGGAACCTGCGCGAGAGGACGAGTTTATTTCCGAGGGGTGGCAGGACGTGACACACACATCCGTGATGACCGCAGGGCTGCTGGCGTTTGTGACTCGAGCAAGCGCGAGAGCTACGGCCATGTTACAGACACAAATGATAAGGACCAAGGCGACGTGAATGAAAATCTGAACTCAACAGCTCATTCTAAAAAGAAAGTTGCTAAGGCGTGCGTTGCTCGGTGGGAAGATGGCAGAGGTTCTGACCAGCTTAGGAGCTTTCAAGATAATACTGATAACAGTAGTTTTAATAAGCCTCGTGAACTTCCAATTGAGCGTGACGATGCCACTCAAATAACGGACAACTGCATGAAAATCGCTGAAGAACCACTTGGGAATACTTCACAGCGTCAAGAAAGTGAAATATACCTTGAAAAAACCTTAGATAAGGTTCGTAAAACTGGAGTTCCTTCGTCCGAAGCCGCATCCCCTTCCTGTGTCGATGTGCCTCTCCGAGGCTCATGCGAGGAGGAGGGCAGCTGTGGTAACAGCTCGGACCTGTCGTGTAGAGCCCCCAGCGACGTAGAAGAGGCGGTGCGGGCGAGGCTGGAGAGCCTCCTGCTGAGCTTCCTGGAGGAGATGCGGGGGAACAACGACGCTTCACTCCCTGGACCTTCCGACGGTGCGGACTGAACAACGTACCTGCATGAGTGTTAGGAGTGCATGCCATGTGACTTGTTCTTTGGTGTCCTTTACATAGAAAAGCACCGGACTTACGAGGACTCCTTGACATGTTCTCTTCATAGTGGACCACCGGTGTGCCAATTAACAAGTGTTGCCTAATGGATTTCCAGTACACTAACGCTCATGTTATTTTCGGTTACAGAAAACCCTCGTACTTGAACGATTTAAAAAATTTCATAGCATTAATCCGAGTATAAATTAGCGGCTTAAAAGATGAAAATGTGTCTGAAGTCAAAACACGAGGGTGTCGCCGAACTAATATTCGATGCCTTTTATGGAACAGCGTAACTGCAAGCATTCATATGTAGGCAACGTGTTAAATTAAAAGTTAACACTGCACTTGAAGTTTATTTTACTTTTACAGTTGGAAAAAAAGTTAAAGTTAATTATATCGGGTTGCGATGCTGGAGCCTACATCTCACATGACAGATAAGGTTGCCGTATTTTCGTTGTTGTTTCGCGGTCTTTCTGCTGTTACATTTGGCCGACACTTATTTTTTTATGTGTGTGGCACACAGAAATGGATGGCAAGAATGCATTGCTCTGTCCAGGGAAGGGGAAAAATAAGTTCCGGGATTTGAAAGTTGGAAGTAACCCGCTTATACGAGTAAGTGTATATATGTTCTAATGTTGGACACTTCATGAGTGAAATTATGGACAGATCTCTCTACATTTTCCACCAGACTACCGCACAGAAACGGGGAAATTAGTTTTAACTGTGACGAAATAAATACACTGGCGCAGCATGCTCTGGAGTCGAAACGTAATTTCGATAAGTAATGATTCAATTATTTGCTATGTCTGAGATTATTTTGTGCTTCGTGGCGGGTAGTATGCTAAAGCTTCCCAAATGTACACGTGCACATTCTGTGTTTGGGCAAATTGGTCTTCGTACGTCAGGGATATAATTTTATCCCTGACCAAACGACTAGTGTCACGCACTGCACTTATCTGAATATCGGTCAGTTTGGGACACTTCATTTCGCAATGCTCATACGCCATCGGGGATAACATCGACGCTCATGAGGCCTAGAACTACCCAGGAATAGTACAGGTAGGCTTATACTATGGGCATCTAGCTTACTAGCTTAAAGCATGTACGCAGACATGTAAGTCAATTAGAAGCAGGCAAATCTTCCAATTTTTTCTCGAGTTACTAGGCCAACTAAGCTCTCACTGCACCGAGTACCGAATTCGGTACCCTAAATACAACTACTTAAGCACTTGTCGAATGCTCATCTAAGAAGAAAGCAGCCTATCGATATGAAGTGTTGTCTTACTATTTTATTTTGTGTGCCACACCCAACGACAGCATTAACGTGCTTGTAAAGCTGTTGAACGATCCCATATTAGTCGCCAGATGCAGTCCGTAGAAAGAGGCTGTTTACGATCTCACCTACGCGAAAAGTTTACTGTACAGTGACCATCATGTCGAGTACCCCACCAAATTTCTAGTGAGTGCGCAGGTTATACAGCTAGACGTCTGAAAATTTAGTAAAACCCCATGTTACACATGGCATTTCGAATAAGTAAGTCTCGCGAGATGGTTGTTCTTTACGAAGCGGAAAAGCACCTTTCACTCAATTTCATTTGCGTATTTTTTTGGAGTATGTCGAACGGTAAAGTGACGTTCCCTCATACACATTTGCACCTTCGTTTGAGTGGCGTGTAATTATTATGTGCAGCGCAGTGTAGGAACTTGAATGGAACTCAGCACGGCCGGGCGCTGTCTACCGTTTGTGTGTGGACCACTGTTAAGAATTGGGAACATTAGGAGCAATAGTTTGGCCTCAAATTCTTGTTTCGTTAAAAACTGGGGAGAGATGCGAACGACTGCTCTCGTAATGTTACATTCACCTGAAGATTAATTGATCGTTTTTAGGGTTAACGTGTCTAGTTGGCAAATTTCTTGACCATTAGCTTCTTCGCATTTCATTTGGCATTTTTTGCTTGTTAATTAATTATTCACCACCTCCGTTGCTTTTAAATATTGATTTTTTTCGATGAAATTCTCCATGTAGAATGTTGGTCAAGCTTTAACTGTCTGTTTACTTGGGTCAACTCAATCTTGAGCATCTTGTAAAAGGTATTATTTTATGTTGTCGTTCTTCTTGACATGGATTTTCCATTTTTCGTATTGACAATATTGAGCAAAAATTCAATCCATCTTGACCGAGTAAAGGAGATTTTCTGAAATATTTATTTGTAATTAATTTATAGAGAAGTATTTTGTCTTGAAATACATTTATACTACTGTATTAATTTGTACTAACGTAGGTCACCATCTCAGGTTGGCCAAAGCGAATAATTGGTTCAGAACATTCAATGTTTAGGACGATTTGTGTAATTTTTTTTTACTAGTTCGATATGCACGGAGGATTATCCATTATATTATTTATTTTCGAATGAAATGAGTTGGATATAGTAATTTGCATTTTCATTACTTGTGTCTTTTTTTATTGCCCTGATAAGTTTTCCTTTATTGCAAGATGGCATTTTAGGCGGCCTTGAAGTATCCAGTATCACCCACTAAATTCTTGAAAAATGTGTAGAATATAACATTTTAACGTACTTTTTCAAATCACAGATAAAATTTTTACTCTGTACATTACATCCGTCAAAACCAAGAATAGCACAGCATTGTCAAGTTAAATAGTGTAACAATGTCCTGCTTCCTATGTCTTCGCGAGAAACTATCTTATAGGAGTGTAGTTTGGATGAATGTTTGACCTGTCGACTTACACTGAGCAGAAAAATGTGATGCAAAATGATGGGCTTCATAATTCGGATACCTTTAGTAAATTTAAAGACTTATGTTTGTATTCTTAATAAATCGATATTGTAGGGGCGTTAATTAGAATGTTATGTGGTAGTAGGTTTATGTTGGTTTTGCGATGCTTAATTTTGCGTTCCTGGGTCGTACACTTGTCCCTCAGTTGACGAAACTAAGGAAAATTATTATTTTATGGTGAGTTCAACAATAGAGAATGACTGATAATTCATTGCTTGTCATGAATAAGATGCATAGGGCTCGTGACAACTCTGAGCGTCATACATGTAATGTGCGAGCGAATAATTTTCAACGTTATCTTTCAACGCTTCATCAATAATAACGCGAGGCGTATCTTTAAACTCACGAATGAACTTAATCCTTTCAAGTGTTCGTTTCTATGTTTCTAGTAACGCTCCTCGACTAATTTTGAAATAGAAATCTTAGTTAATTAACTGCCATTTAATTAGCTAATTACCTTACTGCAGAGTCAAATTTGAAAAATACGGTAATCGTCTAATTAAAGTAAATTGTTGTACAGCGTTAAAAATTTTAACCATTTGTAAAATTATACTAAGACAAAATATACATTGAGTGTTATTTTGCTTACATTCTATAATTTGTGTATTCTTATCATTGACGCAACGTTGAAATAGAACCTTTATTAATTCCAACATGTTTTTAACCTTGGGTATTTAGTGAATTACAACTACTGGTGTGGTAAGGGATGTGAGGAATGTGTGGTTTCAAGTTTCCTTTCCCAAGGGAAGTACTCCGTGGTCACGTGAAAAGTCTTGCTTGAGCCGAAACTCGAACCCTAGTCCTCTCGGCTGTGAGGCCATCACGCTAACCTCTACACCATTGAGCCAAATACGATTATTGAACACTTGAAAGGGTAAACTCAACTGATGAATTTAATGATGAGCATAGCGTGAATTGATGTAGCATTTAAGGATAAATTTGATAATTAGCCACTGATTACATGTATAGCACTCAAAGGTTTCCGGAGATATATATTTGTTATTCATCACAAGCGATAAATTATCTGCCATTCTCTACTGTTAAATCATTCAAGTTGAAATGACCATTGTCGGTGTCGCTGTGAAACCCGGATGAGCCGGGCGTTTCAAACATTTACATTGCATTGCCAAAGTGACAGCCTGACATCGGCTGAATGTCAGAAATCAAGATGTACGAAAGAAAGAAAAATAGTTTATTCCAAAGTTGGTCACATAGAAAGTATATACCTTTTGGTTTTTCAGTTAATACAATTACAGCCTTAAAATTAAAACATGAAAGTCTCGATAGAACTTCTATTAGGGAAGTGCGCGACTACAATCTTAACCCTCACCAGCATGGTATGGTGAGCCAGATCTGATCCATACTAAAGTTTTCCGTCGATGGATAAAGTGAAAAGATTTATTTTGTAAAACTGTTGATTGCAGGACTAATTCGTACCTACCCGTATTGTTACAACTCCCAAGTTTGCGATTTTAGAGTATTTATTTTCATTTTTAGCCGTCGCAGCGTCGCTCGCCAAAGTTCTGCAAGCGATATTTGGTGAGTGTGCCAGTGTGGCCTCGGCGTTTAGATAGTGCATCTATCTATGCAGTGAAATACTGCTTCTTGCAGTAAGGGTTAAATTTGGTGTGTATTAATATAATTTATTTGCCGTCAGCATTTTAATCTTACATGGATTCAGCCACTCAGGTTATGAAGTAAAATTTTGTGTAAATCGGTGTTCTTGTTTTCAATCATTCAAATTTTCAACGCTCAATCTCTGATTTGAATGAATTAATGTATGAGAAAAAGTATGGGTAGTTTTTACTTAGGGACCCCAACGCAGAAATTCTGGCTACACTTTGACATTTTTATTTGACATTTTTTGCATTCCAATATGATAAAGAAAAAAGGATAATTAGGTTGTTCAAGGTAAGGATTGGTCAAGTTAGGTTAGGTTAACTTAGAACAGATTTTTTGCATATAACTATACAAGTGTGATATTGGTAGCTAAATCTCACTATTAAATTAGCATTATCTAAATATATAATGTTTTCCAAATTTCATGTGTATATTTGCACTAAGCAAGTAAAAATACATTTGCAAAATTACATACAAAATGTTTTTGGTATGGTGATACTAATGTAAAAATTCACCAAAAGTTTTATAAAACTGTTTCATGCAGTATTTCTCAAAACTTAGCAGCATTTTTAAGTGGTTGAGCGGAAAAAATGCAAAAGCAAGCAGAAAAAGAAAATAGTGTACTTCAATATTTTGAAGAACATTAATTAATTTTAATTAAAATTATATTTTATTGGTCAATATTTAATTTGTCAGTTCACTGTACAGAGCATCCCATTCTTTGTACACCTTCATCTTAGCATCATTGGAAAGGATTTTTTTAAGCTTATGTATTACTGTGTATTGTCCTTGTTTGTGAATATTGTCAAGTACCAACAAAATTGGCATTTAAGCTCAAGGTAGTAGAGTTGATTTTTCTAATGGATGTTATTTGATTTTGTTATGAAACATCATTTGGTAAACAATATCATAATACAGAAAATGTTTGTTAACATAAATTGTTCATTTGCAGTAGGAGACAAGAATTTGTGTTGGTTTCTCTTGAAGTTGTGCCAACTTAGTTTGCTGGTCCCCCAATGGCCAATACTTGGCCGTGCCAGACAAGAGCAAGCTCTACATCAGGGATGGATGCTCTGCCAGCTCTCTGCTTGTCTCCTTCTCTTGCTGCAGTTTGGTCAAGGTAAGATTGGCTTCATTTTTGACTCTGTCTTGTGAGATTTGTTGTGATTCCTGTGCTCTGATTTGTGTTAAAAACTAATAGCACTGATTGTGTGCCAACTGGAGTACTTTGCACACTCCAAAAGTACTGTTAATTTGTTCATGGTTGCTACCTAGGTAGCCATCAATGCATTTGTAGGATCTGCGTAATAAACAGTAACCGGGTGAATGTAACGATTGCAGTGTCCACATAAATTGACAGTGACCATTGATAGGATAATAAAATTACTCTATGTAGAACTCTGCATGGTTTTGTGCTGTAGCCATTTTTTGGATTAATTTTACATTAAAACCCATATCAGAGACATATTGAATGTAACTTTTCTAGTGTATTTTTACCTCTTTAATACAAATATGAACATGAAACTCAGCAGAAATTAGTATATTTTTGAGATAATGATGATTTTACAGCATGTTATATGTACAGGGATTGTGCTCCTATATTTATGTGTTAAAGAACCTTTCCTAATCTAACTTAACCTAGCCTAATTAACCTTTATTAATTACCTATTGGAATGCAAAAAATGTCTTAGTGTTGCCAGAATTTCTGTGTTAGGGGTCCTAAGGTAAAAATTAACCTTTTTCTGTGTTTGTGCTTTATGATCATCTCATGTGAAGTACTTGCCTGCTTTATTCTCTGGACTTTGCACCTCTTTTAAGTGCTTCAAACGGTTATTGGAATTCTTACTGTTCCTAGGTATCTCTGTAAAATTTGTGAGATTTTAGCTTTTTCCTATTTCTTTCTTGTAATATTAGAAGCCGAAGTACTATTGTGCTGCAAATTTTCTGCCTAAAGATATCAACTTTACTCTGTGTGGCCAAACTGCAGCTAGTAAAAAGCCATATTTATTGCAGGTGTCTTGAAATTTGCATGGAACTTTGAAATACAATGCTGTTTTTAAAAAAAAAATTTAATTGTATTTTAAATTCTTTAGCTGTTCAGTATTTTGACTAGTTTTTCAGAAGGTACATTTACCTCTAATCAATATCATATATTCTTTATTTAGGCTTTTGTCAATCATTTTAGGATAATTTTGGCCTTCATTATGCTAGTTTTTGCTATAGCCATAGCCTAGATTTTGGGGCTTCTTCATTGGATTCCTGAAGAGGTGCTTGTTTATCATGAAAATATTGGCTAAAACAAACATGTTTACTCTAAATATATGCGTTATAAGATTGAGTATATTCCATATAGCTTGATTTCTATTTCTATTCATGGTTGTGTGGGTTAAAAATTTTGAATTTGAAGATTAGTTTTAGTCTTTGAATGCATGCACTTATTTACCAGTTGTAACAGCTTGGGTGACTTGGGTTTCAATGTAACTGCTTCAGCTGTTACAGTGGTCTCCAGACTCATCCCTCATGATGAATGGTACTTATTAAACATTTGAAAATACTGCTAGCTTATTGTTTTGGGAAGTCAGTCTATCATTAGAGTAAAACAAAATACTCTTTATAAAGTGTAAAGCAGTGTATGTAAGAGGTACAAAATCTGTCACTTGACCCTGCACAAGCACTCCATCAGCTCTGGGCAGCGAGAACATGCCCTCATCAAGCTTCCGTGCCGCTGTGGAGGTGTGGAGGCTGTCAGACCCAGACTGGAGGTGCAGGGTTGAGCTCGGCTCGGCGGGCCTCCACTCTGCCTCGTGGGCTCCTGACAGCAGGCACATCGTCACCACCGACCATTTCTTTGTGAGGGCTTTTTCTTTGCTGCTCCTGTAATTGATCTGTGCAAGTGTTCATAGGAAAATTTGTGATGAATATTTAGTCTGCTGTGTTTCGTTATGTGCCTACTCATGCAGAGCTTTGTTATTTGTTGAACTTACCAATTATTAAGTATCACATTTTTCCAAAATTTTAAGAATTAATATTTGTTTTGAGGGCAAAAAGTTGGATCAGTGACACTGAGTAATCGCTGATTTTTAGGTGGTTTACATCCAAAATTATGTCTCTTGTACTTTAGTGAAAGCTGCACAATTGTTTTGGTGCATGAATTATGACTTTTTTTCGTAAGTGCTTTTCCAGGTAAAAATTACTAAATTTTTTGTGTAATATTTTTAACAAAATATGTAGGTAATGGTGTAGTTTGATATTCTGAGAGAGAAACATGATCATTAATTATTAGTTAGTTTAAAACTCCCTACTACATGAAATGTAGTCCAAGGAGAGTGAAGAGAAAAGGAACTATTTAGTATGGACTGTAGAAAATGTGGAATCAATGCACAGGTGTGTTCCCTTGCTGGATTCTCTATGCATAAAAACAGCAAGTTAGGGAAGGAAGAGGAAGGAAAGAAAATGAAGAAATAGTAAAGAAGGTATAAAAATTGAAAGAATCAAAGTGGGCATGGAAGACAGAAGTCCCAAAGGCCTCTGTATAGCTGAGGTAACAACAATGCTCCGTTGGGGGTGTCGAGGCTTCATACCATAGCATATGTTGGACAAATGTAACCCTATTTCCTATCCAATGCCTCCTGAGGGGGTTAGAATCATGATCTAATTCATTTTGTCGTCCTGAAAATTGTTTAATTAACTACGGTACTATTATCTACTATTTTTACATATTTAGATATTATCTTTTTCAATACCAGTGGTCTATTAAATGAAATAATGGTCAGTTAAAGTTTTGATGTACCGTACGCTGCTTAAACTCCTATGAAATTTCTGTCTAAAGCTTCTTATTGGATGAGAATTAGCTGTAGGTATGTGTGTACTTGAATTGTTTCTGTATAAATTTTAATGATGAATTGAATACCTCTTGTTTGTTGATTTATGTACCGAATAATATGGGGACTCGCATCCCCAGTGGTCACTGCTAGGATACTTCAGCTATAGCCAGGTCGTCGGGACTTCTATATCTCTCGTACTCACTTTGCTTCTCTCCTTTTGTATGCTTTCTTGGCTGATTATCTTTTTTTCTCTTTCGTCGTCTTTCTTAACTTAGTGTTTCTATGCGCTGAGAATATTGTGTGAGACCATACCTGTGCGTAGATTCCACGCAATAATACAAATTATGTTAATGTATTCAAACCACAGTTTGTCGTTACAAACAGAGTAGTGAGCATGGACGAAACTAAAAAAATTACTTCTCCAAAATAATCGACACATAATTATAACCATCTTCGTAGGCTCTCAAGCTCATAGCCTGAGGAAGTCCGCCTGGAGCCTCAGCGCTGCGTGCAGTGTTGCGTGTCCGTGGCGGGCACGTGGGCAGGCGGTGCGACGCGCTGGAGACACAACCGACTGCGTGAGTGGTGCAGTTACTGTTGTTGGGGGAGTTGTTAGGAGCTGCGGAGTGTACTGTGTTGTGCGTTACTGTTACTGGTGTTAGGAGCTGCGGAGTGTACTGTGTTGTGCGTTGCTGTTACTGGTGTTGGGAGCTGCGGAGTGTACTGTGTTGTGCGTTACTGTTACTGGTGTTGGGAGCTGCGGAGTGTACTGTGTTGTCCGTTGCTGTTACTGTTGTTGGGAGCTGCGGAGTGTACTGTGTTGTGTGTTGCTGTTACTGGTGTTGGGAGCTGCGGAGTGTACTGTGTTGTACCTTCCTCGAGGGCGGGAGCTTGAGACGCCCGCTCGTGGGGCGTGCTAGACATTGTGTTTGCAGGGGAGGGAGGCTGGTCCTGTGTGTCTGAAACTTTGAGTCTCTCGTCTGTGTGTTCGAGCTAGTCGTGCCCATCTGTCATCGTGCTCTCCATTGAACATTTGTCATCATGCTGAGCATTGAACACCCATTTCGCTAATGCTGTGCGTTGCAAGAGCGAAGTCTCGCCACGTGCCCAGTTCTACCAGCACCCGCCGAACCAAGGCGCACCACTGGAACACCACCGGTGCAAGGAGTTCAGATTTACGAAGGCACCGACTAAAATTTCTCGGAGTTAGAAGTGCGAGGGTCAAGACTTCTAGTCTGGCTGAGCAGTGTGTAGCAGTTGGAACTTGGTAATGCAAAATTCCGGGTTGAAAGAGTTGACGTAGACGCGAAGAGCAAAATTTATTATCTGATGTGACAAGTTCTACCTTGAATACCAAAGAAATTATTGCCAAAACTAGGGAAAAAATTATGATATATATCATTGAATGGTACATTATCAGTTCTGTTCGATGTTATGGCTGCATATTGCGTTAAAATTAACATCTTATGCTTTGTAGAATTCGTGGATACGGTAAGTGACCCTGGATAAGATAAAGGGTAATTTATTTTTTACTGCTTTGTGAAAGCTTTACCGGGAACTATAATTGTACAAAAAAATGCCTTAGCAGCACTAAAATTCTTAAAATTTTGAAAATATGTGTAAGGGCAGATCATGACATGGATTTGAATTTGCTTCTATGTTCTGATAGTAAAATTTTTAGTTGATTATTTTGTGAGAATTTTGCTATCGTATTTTGTTATCACCTGGTGTAACTACGTGAGACATTATTGTATCCAGTTTCTCCATTAAGTTCGTACTAAAATTTCAAACTTTGAGATGTTATGCAACAGCATCTCATTGCAACGCAGTAGTAGTGCTACTACAAATTTAAATTTCAAGGCAAGGTAAACTAACTTGTTTCGCTGGTAGAAGCTGACGGTACTACTTATGTGATTTTTAAAGATGTGTCAGTTGTCTACTCAAGTCTAAATAATTAGTGACAAGGTTTAAGACAAATAATTCTACATAAATATGAAATGGATTCAACAATAACTTACGCATATGAAAGACATAAATTTATGTTACACCATTAGTTCCACAACTTGCCATTTAATTTAATTGCTTAAGATCAATTTTCGTCCAGGGTTCCTAGCAAAAAGCAAATGTGGACCCCTTTCGCGCTAGCGAGGAACTTACCGTTGTAGATTTAGTCACTTGAGTCTCCTGCAATACAGCGAGTCATAGCGACAGGATATCGTAGGATCAATTGCCATTGTGTAACTAAAGTACCAGGAAATAAGAATTTATTTTGGTATTAATACTTGAGTATAATTTTCAGTCTCTCAGCAATAGGCATATGTTAAGAAGTCTGGGCAAAAGGAAACAGTCGTTCGAGCAACGCGTGTACGATCCACTCAAATAGAACCGAGTAATTCTATATTGCATATGAACCTGAAGATTTCAAGGTTTGGTCTATCGTCACCAAGTAGGTGCTAAGTAGTGGGTTTGATATCGGGATTCCTGAAAATTTTTATGTGATTACTCTGGGTCCAGCTAAATTGGGGCAGTCGATGAGGATATGACAAATGGTTCATTGCACAGTGCCAGGGGTTGCTTCCGGGACCTCCAGGTTCATGAGGTAGTCCTGATGCTGGTAATATAGTAGCAGAGAGATGGATGAACTGGAGAGAAGTATTACTGGTACACGATTGAAAGTATTGATGATGTTTTGATTACGATCAGTTCTGCGCGTAGTCGTTTTGGAGCTCCTTGATCGAGGCTTGTACATTTCTTTTGATTTGAACTTTGAGATAAAGGTTTTGTTCAAATATTCTTGTGTGTATTCATTATTATTGGTGTAGCTTTATTTCTGACGGAGGAATTGTTTTTGCTTGTGGATTCCATTTCACTACGTGCCGAGTCTTCCTCGGTTTCTCTT
>VOMN01109828.1:0-17446 GCA_014899125.1 Orchestia grillus
TGACGTGAGAGGCGGGGTGACGTGAGTGGCGGGGTGACGTGAGAGGCCGGGTGCTGGGAATATTCAGTGTAGTTAGTTTGAATGAATTTAATGACTTAATTCAGTCCCTGAAATCAATGAGTTATTTTGAGTGTGGCCGTGCTCTGAGAGCACAACCTTCATTAGTGCAGTGAGCTGGGCGGAGGCCGGAGGACTGCAGCGAGGTATGCGGAGCTGCACTTTGGCTGGGTTCTCGGTCAAATTACCAGCTATGCTCTCCTCAAGGGGGACTAGATATTACATAGGCTGCAGGGTTAGATTTGTCTAGCCTAGCCTAATGATACTGGCGATCCCAGAGGGGAGACACTGTTAGGTTACCTCAGCTCTACTTAGGCCTTTGGGATTTTTATCTTTCGTGACCTCTTTTATTTTTCGGCTTTCCATTTCTTGCTTACTCCTCCGATTATTCTTTGTATTACATTATATTCCATTATTATATATATTATATAATAATAATATATTATATATATATATATATTTTGTTTCAAAAGTACAAGTATTAAGGTGTGACAATGTTCGTAGCCCTTCGCATGAATCACAATGTGGGCAACTGTTTTTATTTCACGCAACACAGCTCTATGTACTCCAAATTATGGATATTTCATTCTATGTATCAAGTAACATTTCTAGCAGCATGTTCTTATTCTAATGATTTATTTTTCAATGCGACTTTCGATTTTTCCATGTATGACAAAGCATTTCAGCAAATTTACGTCACCCCGCAAAGATTTGTATTTATGATTTGAGCTTAGTGATTTCAGCTGTGGCATCGCAGTGGTAAAGGGCGATCAGCCAACAAATTAGAAATCATAGTTTTAAATGTTGACATCATTTGCACTTTTATTGCGCCACTGAAATCTTGTTTAGTTATTGCCAATTGATTTACCATTTCCTATCACATATGCCACCTATTCTGGGAATAAATGATTATATCTTTCTCTTTAACAGGATAAGTTTACACAGTACAACTTTGAACTTGCATCACACCGTCAGTATGCATCTCGCTAGAACTAGATAGTGCAAATCGTTCAGTCATACTACAACTCTAATTTAAATTATAAATGTCTCATTCTGCACAATTCGTAGCAATTTGAACTATCTTACGTATCAGACAATCAAGGTTGTCCATCCAAAATTCAAAACTACGCGCTTTGAACGTGGAGTGATATGCCTAAAAATTACGCAATGATTTTGGTTAATTTTAACTTCTGGTACCTATCTCCAAAATGGCGATTCCCAATTAGAAGTTTCAATTCGACTTCCACGCTTAATTTTTAGGCTGTTGTTTCGCTGTTTGAAAACTCGATTGTACCAAGCTATGTATGTGACTGATTTCAGAATAAACGACTTTTCTTTCTTTATTCCTTTCTTTTATACTATTTCGTATGAACCATTATTTTTTCGTTATCATTTTGCGGTCTACCTTATGTATAAGAGATTAGCTAGTCCATCTTCGCACCGTAATTTTATTTTATGATGTATGTGCACCGATCACAATATTTTTAAGGCTAATATTTCACTTTTCGCTCTTAGCAAAGAATTTAAGAAGTTTCAGTATTAAGCTGTGCAGATACTCATAATATTTTGTATGAATCATGCATCTTTATCATTTTGCGGTTTATCTTATGTATTAGAGAATTTAAGCCGCAATTGGCTATTTTTGCACTGTAATTTCTATTTAAGATGTTCGTCGAGTTAATATTTCACTTTTCATGCTTAGTATAAAATTATGAGTTACAATTCGAAGTTTCAATGTGACTTCCACCCGTAATTTTAAGGTTGAAGTTTTACTGATCACAATCAGAAGTCCCATTGTGACTTCCACATTTTAATTTTAAGGCTGTAATTTTACGAAACGAAAACCCGAAGATTATATATTTGCTTTGTATGTGATTTATTTCGAAATCAAGGATTTTTTTATATTTCTTTCTCTTATATCTTAACTTACTGTTCCTTTGCGCGAGGAACCCCAGACAGAACATGCGTTAGATTGCGCGTTCCATACAGTCCAAATTAAATGGTACTTTATCTACGTGCTGTGGATATTGATTTCGACGTGGCTTGTGAGCCTTAGACTGAATATATGATATTAATAATTAAATCATAGGTATCATAATATCAATAATAGCCATCATACTTTCTAGCAGTTAGGGCATTTTCTCAGGCTACTCTGGTGTGCTGCCTTTTTTATGCACACTGAGATTTTTCTTCCGTTCGCAACGGGAAGCACTTCGTCCGGGGCATCGAATTGGGTACCTCCTGACCAGGAGGTAAGCACGCAATCATTTGCGCCACGAAGTCTAACATGTTATTACCTCTGTGCCAATTTGAGGAGAGTGCGGTGTTGTCGAGGTAAGCTTCCAACACAAGCTTCACTCTGTAGGACCATTTCTGAGGGCCATTAGAAATAATCCAGGTTGACCTTAAACTCTTGTTGTTTCGCCCAAAAGTAGGGGGAATTTGCGCACAAGAGCGTGACAATTAACGAGTACTTACGCGACATTTCGTTTGTTTATAATTTAATAGAACCATTTAGCGTTTTTAGATATATTCCAGTCGTCATGTATTTTCTGCATAACATAAATTGTATACATTTGATCGGTGCAAGATGGCCTCATTTCACTCACATAGCACACATGTGGTATAATGATTTATATTGTTATTACAATGGCTACTAGGATTATTGAGAAACGTCTGTTACAAGTTGGGTCCTAAAGAGACAAAATCATCACTGGTAATAAAGAAAAATTTAAAAATAACTAGTAGCCCGATGTGCATCTACATGAAAAACCAACGATTTCTTACAAGGCTTGAAATAAGTTCAATGTTGAAGAAGCAGTTTCTTATCTGCATTATTTCCGCTACGCCGGGCTGGAAGTTGCATCAGCTCGTAAGGCGATTTCTCATCAAATGCATGGTTTCACGAAAAATACTGGAAAGTTGTTAGCTTTGCAAAGTTAAGTTTCTTTTTCTTTTTCAACTGCGAAACTTCATGCCATTGAAGAACTCAAATTTGATGAGCACTGCTCCCAAAGCTTTCTTTTCCATGATTTGTATAGACTTTTAGGAGCAGAAAGACTGCAGTGGACGCCTCGCCGGCATATCTTATGCATTCGGCGGGGCTGAAACCGGCAAGCCTTCCAGCTGACTGGAATACAGAAAGATTCCCCATTGATCCCGTTGCTCTCTGGAGCTCGAATACGAATGAGGGCTTGGGAATTGTTTCCTTACCCGTCATTAAAATCAGCTTTTGTTTATTCATGATGTTCACACTGAGAAATGGTAACAGAAAGAATAAATTTCATGAAACAACTCTGATTTATCTGTGGGTTTACTTCTAAATGACACTAATGGTTATTAGGATTCTATTGCTACTTCAAGCTCGTAATTTTCGTTTTACCCCTAAGTCTATGCGACAAGTTTCCTCTGTCGTTATTTCCATAAATTCCATAAAGCGTCTTTCATGTTTTTTCAGCTGAGGTGAAGAAATGGATCTTCGTGTCTGTCGTGTCTCTTTTCAAGTATTCTCAAAACTGGTCTGGCTTGGGAAAAAATCTGCTTGTAAAATCCTAGTTCTTCTGGAGTAGGTTGGCCAAGTGTCAACAGGTCAAGTTGGCGCTCACATTTTATGAATTTTTTCACTTGGAATTGGTCTACGCCATTTGCATGCCAGGGCTCTGCTATAGCAACCGTAGTGTTTCGTTGTTTGGTTAATCGTGAACTGCTCAGTTTGCATGCAAACGTTCCAAGTTTTTTCGTGGTGAATCAAACAACTATTTCCTTTGATGGAAGATGTCTCGCAATACAAGTGCTCTACAAAACAAACCTGACAGAGAGGAGCTCATCGGATGAGTGATATCTTCTTTTTGTTCGTGAATAAAATTGCTCCTGTTTCATTGCACGACAGTTCAGTAGCTTAAGGAAAATAGAGTTTGTGTGTGGAAAATACTTTCTGTTTACATTGGAAAGACAAATATTTTCTGTACGCAGTTACTTCCAGAGTAAAATACGCGTGAGTAGAGTTCAGGCCTTTCAGTGAGCCCAAGTTCTTGGCTACTCTATAGTATTTTTTTATTTTTATGTTCTAAGTATAAATACTCCTGATTTCCAATTTTTTTAAACTCAGTCTCACGTCCATTTAGGTAGCGGACACAAGTGGCTGCCTTACACCTCCACTTCCCTAAGACTTTGCACTGCTTCCAATTTCGTCCGTCGCTGATGCCTTGCATTTTATTGGCATTCCAAATTCTTTCACTTCTTGAAGGCAATTTGGAGAGGGAAAGTGTCGAGGTGCTCCGCGTCTCTTAGAGTCCAGGAATTTGGGTGATTGACATCTCGCGGATATTTTGGCGATGTCGTGTGCTGCAATACCGGCCCATCTCGAACAACGAGGGAAATTGGTGCAGCAAGCAACAATCGATAAGTCCAAAAACGGGAAGCCTCGTTTAAAGAATTAAATTGAAAACTTCAGTGTCAAGTCCTTCTTTTGCTCTTGCACGTCCTTCCTTCTAGGAGGCTGCTCGTTGTGTAGCGCAGCCTTTAATTTCGCACCGGGATGTTCACCGGGAAGGAACGGATGTGATATGCTTCTAGGATAGCTCTGTATAATGAAAATTATCGTGTTAACATTTGTGTTCATTGTAACGCAAATAACTGTGGTGAGGTTTCAAATATAAATTGGTAATTACTTTACTGCTTTAATGGCAATTTAAAAAAAATCTGAACCAATAAATGGTAATAAAATATGATTAAATTCTAAATATAGCGAATTGTGCGTGTGTCTTGTACAGTTGCTGACCCAAAACCTTCGTTAATCAAGTGGCAAAATCAAATTCTGAGAATCTGAATGACAGTTTAGTTGCCTTAGTTAGAGTAATGAACAACCATTGAATCTAGAGGAGGAATTATGGAGACACAATTCTCGTTCATCTTAACCCGAGTGACGCGGGAAGCTGTCTTGTAAGTCTTTAACGATCGTGCATGTCATCAATCCTTGACGCTTTTTGTTAGTCTACGTACTGCACTGCATCAAATACGCATAAAATAACATTCATTAAGATATTCAACTGTTATGGTTTGAGCAGTATCAATTTTGAAGCATTATCGCACTCTCACATTAACGAATCTTCAATTCGAACGTTCAAAACAACTTGAATTTTTGTGTCGGGGTCGGAACGAAGACGTTGCTGCTCAGTAATGGACAGGAGTGGCGTGCCGCTCTCTGCTCAAGTGTAGACGATCTTCCTCATATAACGGACTTACTTTGCGTGCCATTTGAATTGTGTTCAAACTTTTTTGCTCCGAGTATCCGAAATATGAACTCTTGCTCTATTTCGAATACGAGGAGCCAAATATTTTTGAACCCAACTCAAATGGTGCTGGCAATAAAAACGTTACATGTCGAGGATCGCCTTTAGTGCAACAATGTTTGCAGATGTGCTCCCGCACTCGTTAGGGGGAGCTAATTATGACGTATGCTAAAATGTTCGAATTACGACCTCGCGTGTTGGTTTCCTGAATATATTTTAGGGGTACAAATTTTTACATTAACTTTGACATTATTTGACCAGGTCGCAAATATGATGAGCGTGTTCTCCGAAAATTCTACACTGCTGCCAAAAAGCTGGAACAGGTCTGCGAAAAGACCTGCAGCATGTTCCATGGTCACTATTCATGCGCGTCGTCTCTCGTTTGGCTGCAGTTCTTGATAACTCGCTGTCTTGGGCTTCAGTAAACACGCATAGACAGCACATGGAGCCTCCAATGGCCGTACTGAACAACCCTCGTTGCGCTCAATGCTTTACGCTTAGAGAGGCCACTATTCCCCCCTCATCAGTCTTCCTGGAGAGCTCCAGTTAATTTCCATGGCAGAATTACTTTAGTCCTCTCAGCTCTGTTCTACGATTTGCAATATTTCTTCGAGCAGGAGCTGCGACTTCAGGTCTTATTTGTTTGTGAGACACGTCTGTTTGGCAAGAAATTATTCTTAATCGAAGTCTTACATAGGCTAACACGGTTCATGAGTGAATGCTTTGCTTTCATATTTGTCCAGGAGTTCGCTTCGGAAATAATAACACCTATAAAATAATTGTTGTTTTCTGCGTTAGCCTCAAGGTTTGAATTTGAGGTTCTTGTCTGTTTCATTTTATCTTTTGACTAGTTCAATATCCAAATTTCAATTTTTTTAGATATTGTTGAAACCCAAATCAATCTGTGAATATTAGCTTGTGTATTCAAAGAGCTTAAACTTTCTCTCATTCAAGGCAATGACTCGGATATTCAGTGAACGTGGCCTGATGGATCTCAGGGAAGAATGTCTCCCTTAACGGTTGGATCATGCCAGTAATGAGAGCAGCATTCGTGAAAATTATGGCATTAGCGCGAGTAGAAATGAGGAGCGTGACTCGTGAAAGAAAAAAGACGTTAACATTATTTACCGCAAGTTACTGGTGCTAGCAGCTGAAATATTTATGGCAGTAACATAACTAATGCAAAAGTATTGTATTTAAAATTTAACATGTGTGTTAAAAGATGTTGTGTAGCACAAATGTACGTTATATACATTTGTGTACATTTGTGTTATGTAATGCACTCGTGTAACCTGCGCGCGTGTTAGCGGCGGCACAGTGGACACCTCAGCAGCCCCGACAAGATGCTTAGATTCCTGCCACTGACCTGAGACCTCACGGAGAGCGTTTGTTTCGCTGAGGCTCATGAGCTGGTGCCACTGTTCAGTAATGGCTAGATTCTCGGTAAAAGTGGAGCATTTCTAGAATTGATCATGATGGTCCATTGCCGGTGCACTTGCCTCCCCGAGTACCAATGCTTGGTTTGTTAGCGTCAAACTTTCGTCTTCTCAGCTTCTGAAGCTCGTTTTGCAGGCTCCTGACACTCAACTTGAGAGCTTGTACTCGTTTTCGAAGCTTGCATATTACAAGCTTTGTTTTTGATGCTATTCTTTCAAGTCTTTTAGGTTGATACCATAGTTTATAGGTGATGCGAGCAGCTTCAAGTAAATGATGCTATTTAAGTTATTTTCGCATGAGTTTATTCTTTTATAAGTTCAGTTTTTTTTATTAGTGTTCATACATTCTAATTTCATAGTTTGCAGGTATGCCTTTTTCATCATTTCCGGATTTAATTTTTATTGCAATACGCTCAATACCCTCTTTGTGATGCTATATTCACTATTTTCACTTATACTCGTATTTGTTTTAGTCTGCACATCCAGATTTGAGAGGTTACACAGCGACTTCAGCTCAAAAGCATCACACACGATAAATTTACGCGGTACGTTCATAAAAATTTTGCATAGCACGCTATTGCTCTCTCTGGCCCGCTCGCACTTCAATTTAATTATTCATGCTAATGCTCACTTTGGGATTCCTGCTGGCGAGTGTTCATGCGAATATGAGCCTAGTTGTCTACGTCGATGGTTGTTCCAAAATACTCGCACATACATCAGTTAATTGCTCTCGTATGCTAATTTCACTTCATGAATATCGTATTTATAGTTCTCATTAGCGACAATTTCATTTACACGAATCGACTGAAGCCGAAACGACGAGATTCGTACTAGCGAAACATGGACTGTAGCGAAGGTTGTTGGCAACAGAGCTTCAGTCGAAACGTAACACTGCGCCGCGCTTGGGGTGTGCTCGGTCAGGGGCATTTTCATGGCCTCCTTCAAAATAAGAAAATGTTCTCTCTTGGAAACCAGTATGCTTTTCGCACTCTGCGAGTTGATATTCCTAACGGCATGGTCATACGTTTGCTTCACTTTCCCGAAAGATGTAAAATGTCTACCCATGATTCGAGCGATTTAATGCTGATTTCATCACTGATACTTATCGACTCAACCGATATAGACTTTTTACGTTCACAAGCGCGACTATTTATGTTTCACTTATTCTCTGTTATCAGTTATAATGGTATCCAAACTAAACTGTAGCAGCGTTTCGTAATATTTCGCAAGGCTTACGAGATGTAAAATTTTGTGATTTTAATGTAGCATAACTCGACTTTAAGACATCACTCTTTCATTCTATATAGGTACCAAGTCAGATGTTCAACAGTGTTTTCTCGGTTCACGGTCTTTCATGAGTATTTTTCAATTTTACTGAGTGTAACGAAATATTTCTCGTATTCGTACAGTAATTAAATTTTTTAACGACTATCGTCACCTCACAGCGAGCGATCAACTACCACATCAGGAGTTAAAGTCTGTAGTCACAAATCGATTTGCATATTTTAATACAAAACTCTATTCTTAGTCTCACTCTGTAGAATTCGGAATAAGTCCATCTTTTTTGTCATTTTGCGGTCTATTTTATGCTTAAAAGAGTTTAGGTTACGATAGGCAATCTTTGTACGGTAATTACTATATTAAGCTGTATACACAAAGATCACAGGATGTTTAGGGTTAGTCCTAAATTTTTCATGCTTAGAAACGAATTAAGTATCACAAACCGCAGTTTCATTGTGACTTACACACGTAATTTTAAGGTTGAAGTCCTAATGACCCCAATTAGAAGTTTCGCCGAAACTTTAACTTTTTAATTTAAAGCTGTAATGGTACTGATTGAAAAACCGATTGTTAAATGCTTTGTATGTGACCGATTTTGAAATAAACGATTTTTGTTCTTCTTTCCTGATTTAAATTCTAAAATTTAGAAGGATAAGACTTTTTGCATTAACCTAACACATTGACTTGATATGGTAGCACTAGGATAAAACTTCTTCGAAGCATTATAGCGGCCTCTGATGCGTATTTAGGCGTGCGGGCAGCGCTGCGAGAGGCCCGTAATGCCGTGGAGGACACCAGACATCGGGCCATAGTGCGGAGCTGTGGTGAGCTCTGAGCTGCTCGGTTTACGGCCAGCTCATCCTGTCTAGGCTCGTCGGCCCTCAGGAGCGTAGCTCTCTGACCTCACATCAGATACGATGAACGGAATTGTCAGCTGCTTTTGTGGACTTGTAAGCTTACAGATCACAGCAAGTCTGGTCCCATCTTGCATATCTTCTCGATTATATTTAGAACGTGTGAAAGGTCAGTTTAGCATGGACCCAACTTTCATCTTTTTCCTAGTGGAATATTGTATCACCAAGGTCAAAAGTGCCCGTTTCGCTGATATCAATGTATATATTTGCTCATTTTATTGATTGTCGTGTTCCTTGATCAGTTACCTCTTTAGTCCCTCTTCTCTAACTAAAATCAGTTGAGTACAACACCTTTTAATATAGGGCATAGAAAAGTGTGAAAAAAATCTCATCCATTTTATTTTGGAAATCATAGGTACAAAACAGGAACAATTATTGACACGATTAAAACATCCACGAAGTTCAAAATTGTCAGAATGCACGTATTATTTACACTAGTCTTTTTTTTTGTTCAGCCTAGCAATGAAAAATTCGGATACCTGATACCAGGTCTCGTCTCCAGCCCTAAATGTTCCGGGTTAAAAATGGGGCCGACAGTCCTTCAAACGCTCCTTTGGAGCCCCTGATATCAATACAAAAACACGCATCCATTGCACACACATGAAATACCGATATATTGAGCTCTCGTTCTGAGATTTCATGAGCGTACGTTATTCATCTACACCTTTTATGGTATACGCACAGTAACTCGTTTGGGACTTTGTTTACAGGAATATCATCTTTCCCTAGCTTCGCAAATACAGGTTCGCTTTCGACTCGTCTTGGTCATCGATTTCTGCGGATAAGACTCGGAGCAGCCTAAACCAGCGCAACGGATTTCTCTCAGATGGTTTACGGGTTAATTTGCACAACCTAGTGTTTGTGTCAACATGCGAGCAATCGCGCCTTATCATTCCGTGGCAGGAGTAATTGGGCGGAGCCGTTCTGGCATTAGTGCTCCTTGATCTCAAGCAGAATACTGAGGAGCCTTCCGTCCTAAAGGCAGCATGAGTTCACCGATGAAAAGATGGAATCAAAACTTGTTGTCGTACATCAATATTCCGAACATGGTTGAGACCTAATTTCTGGAATAGGGGTGAAGAAACGGCCTCTGCGCAGCCCGCAACGTATTGTTTTACCTGATCCTGATCTTCAACAATACTCGGTATTACAGATTAGTCAAAGAAAAGGAGTATTGTTCATGCAACCTAATTTATCACTATAATACAAGTCCCCTTCACCGCCGTGAATTATTGTGTTACAGTGAAAGGTTATCAAGGATTATTGGTGGCGTCAAGTTTCCACACGAGCGATTCGAAAAAAACGTTACGAAAAAAATTAATTTGTTTCCCATATAATTTCTCGGCAATGAATATGGCACTGCCCGTATTCGCTTCTTTGCCTGTATTGACTTCTACTAAGATATATTCTGCCATCACTGCCTCCATGGAAGCGAGGGACTGCGATGTAGCGATACAAGAGGCATTAATTAAACAATCACTACCTCATTAATCGAGTCAACCGTAGTAACCGAGTCCATTGTAATCGCATGCGTAATGATCAAGACTACGTTAAGCGAGATGTAAATCAAGAAGTTTTAAATGAGAATTATGACAACCACGTTAGTTGAAACTGTGGCGGTTACAGGCGACCTCAATAATCCCAGGGGAGTCGCCTTTAGCTTCAGCTCCTTCTTACAGGACCCTGGAACGAGCACATCGATCACAACTGCGAGCTACAATTAATGGCATTTGATATTGAATTCTTTATGTACATCTCCTAGGTCTTGTTCAAGGAGAAAGCTTTATCTACAACGAGGGACTTGTTTATTCGGCTTCAAGTTCAAATGATAAAGTAACCAGACTTGAAAAGTAAGTCTAAAAAGCAACATCATGATAGACTGAATATTTTGGTTAACAAAAGAAAGGGTCGTGTACAAGTAAGCACCTGTCGATAAAGCAGAAGCTCGTACATCATGTCAACAACTGTTTTTCGAGTCCCTGCTATTTTTGCAGGAGCTACCGTTGCGCCATAGTTTTCAGTGTCATGTCCGAATTCTTATCTGGGTCAATATAAGAAAAACGTCGACCGGGTAGTTCTATGTCGAGCTAACCGAAACGTAGTAACTTTTGGCAACCAAAGCCTTCCCTATAGGCGTCTTCTTTAAAGCTTTTAACTCTGTCAATTAAAGTAAAAAAAGTGCAAGATCAATCGCTGTTCACCCAAAGGCTCAATTACCGCACGCCTCGTCCACCCGCTCTGCACCCGCCTCGTCCACCCGCTCTACATCCGCTCTAGAATTTTGAGTGGGAGATGAGCGAAATCGAGCAGCCCTTCGGAAAAATGTCTCTTAATAGCGATCCCAATTGGTGCCATTAGGCTACGCAAGCTCTGTTCCTCCGCCGTGCGCCCAGCTGCACAACATCGAAGAAGGCGCTGTTACGGTGAGCCAGCGCAAAATCCAAGCGCTCTCTGTGGTATGAGGGCGCCTGAAAATACAATCGCGCAATCTTGCATCAGAGGTGAAATGAGTTGATGAGTTTCGGCTATAGTTTCCAGAAAGAGTATCGTCGGCAGAGTTTTATTTGTGGAATAACCACCATGGAATAATCAATAGTTTTTCTATTGCACTCTATACTTCCAGAAGAGTTTGACTTATAAGACAGAGACGAAATTTCAAGAAATGATACGAAAACATATTTTATAGTTAAAAATTAGACGTCTATAAAGGCTGAAACCCATTCCGCTTAATCAGTATCTCTAAACTCGTAACAAAGGCAGCATTTACATTCACTTCAGTGCTTGTAATGGGTGAAAAATGTTCATGGTTCCGGGGACCAAAATTTGTTACCGCCAACTCAGGTAAGAAATTTCCCTAATTTAGCTTCTGGCTGGTCACCATGCTGAGCGACGACGAGTTAGGTGCAATTTTGCCTGATAAATTATACTGTGGTTTTCGAAGCAAGCTAGGAGCGTCGCTATCGTTCAGGAAAAGCTGCGGTAAACGTGTGTAACATAGCTAGTCTCTTTTTCCGTACGATCATGGAAGGTCTTCAGTCTGGACTTCCTCGATGGGATTTTGTCCTAAATTCTTTTAATTATTACATATTCCTCTGTTACATGTCATCAAGAGCCACAAAGATAGTTACATTGAATGAAAAGCAAAGTTCCCATGCCCGCGAGACTGGTGTCCACAGGCAGCGTATGGGGCTGCAGGGTCGCATGCTGTGCACCCCCACAGCCGGGCGTGCTGTGGAGGGTGCTCGCCTGCTGCTGCGGGGCCAGCAGGAGTCGGAAACACCAGTCGTTGCTTTGTTCTTACGTAGGAATGCTATGAATTAAAATCGTCAGTTTTCATTTTTCACATGCGGTAAGAGTTCATGGGCCAGCAAAAAAAGAATGAACTATGAGGAATGCTAAAGAAAGGACAAGACTACATGAAAGGGCGTCTAACTTGCAGCACACTGTACTTATAATAGCAAAATCCTTGCTTTTACGTTTTTGTGAGCTCATCTTTCTGTTCGTTCGGGTAGTTGGCCTTCAAATATGAGAATTGCTTCAGAATCAGAAGTCCCTCCCACTTTCGTGAAGTGCACACTGTCCACAGTTCAGCGAACCGCACTTCAAACCTCCGTACTTGCGTCGCAGAGTTTCTTTGAACTGAGGTCTCGTAGATCCAGGAACAAATATTCTTGAAATTGTCCCCTTGAAAATCGCCGGCACCACTTTTTTCTCTCATCATGAAGATTGGTCTTAGAATTACATAACTGAACCGCTAAAATACCACAGCATTAAAACTACACAAGAACACAAATCCACGAACCATGAACAGCCGCAAAAAAGTATACAGTTCGTTAACTATTTCAGCTCTTCAATCACTTTATGCAGAAAAAAACTCGTGCTCATAAAATCAAACTCGGTGTTAATTAATATGTACTTCCCGATGTTTATTTCTATCTCGCAAATAGAGGCATTGTGAATCTCGATTGATTTGCAAATCTTGAAATATAAAAGTCGGTTGATAGGTAACGATTGTATTATGCAAACCCTTTTCATTTCAAATGTTTCTCCTCCCGCGACACTGGACTTGGAGGAGCTGGAAGTCACATATTTCATTTTGATTGTCTAATTTCTCCTCTGTAAACCTAGACTACTCAGAAAGAGTATCTCTTCGTTTCGTCCTGCCCCAAGCTCGAAATTATTGCTCGTTTCTATTCTCAATCAAATATAACTCGGCTTTTGCATTGAGTGGGGAATCTGTGATGGCAGTACAAATACGCTTCGCGTAAACGGCGTTAACTCTTCACGACGCGCTGGAGAAAATTTATAAAAAATTCCATGACCGATTGCAGACGTTGCTTGGTGATTAAAGCTTTAAAACCGGATTGAAATTTCCAGAATAGCGGAGGCCCCACATCCGTAGCATAACATAACGAGCGTAGATGTTTATTGTTGAACGCATACGAGTAGCTCGGATAGTTCAAGTCGTGAGCATTTTTTCCGCGGGTGTTTAGCTAACGTGTGTGAGACGATGGGTCTGTGTACGGGCCAGGGCGAACCAATCCCTCGAAGAAGACGATCTCGTGCAAAAGAATTTTAATTGAAGAACATGCCAGCATCCGGCTCTAGCGCGGCAGTCACACCAGCTTTGAATGGTTGACCATCGTCAGCCGAAGTCATTCAAAATTCTCGTCTTAGAAGTTTGCAGGGTGCGTCATGGGCTTATGAAGAAAATGAAAATTCAGCTCGATACTATTTATCAGGGTCGCTAAGGTATAAAATTACTTCAAATTCACCCTGATTTTCTTTTAGCTCCCGTAACTGAAAAGAATTGCGTAGAAATTTCGCAGTTTAAATAGGTAACGGTAAATATTAAAGCCTAAAATATTACCCGTCTTAGTGTTGAAATTGTCTTGGCATTATTCACGAACAAGGATATTAGAATAAGATTGGTGCTCCGTATGACGAGTATTGCTTCTTATTGTCATCAATCAGTTCATTATTTCGCATCCGCAAGTTGGCAAGGATCCCGCATGGTTCTCGCGCACGCACTCGGATCCTATTGCTGGCATCGATGGGATGCAATGGTGATGGATTTAACTTTTGCTAGGGTCACTTGTATCTTTAGAATCTTTTGTAGGGAACATAAATGTTACGAGAGTCATTTTGAGTCGAAGTACTCGTAGAAAGAATGTTATTGGCACACGGAACTACTGTGTTGTTTTCGAGTGCATTTTACTACCGACTTATAATTTGTGTTGTACAGGCTTATAATTTGCGAAATTTTTTAAAACTGTATTCTTAATTCATAGTTATTTTATTCGTATGATGTTATTTAAACATTTTATATAGAGGCTTACTTAGTTGAAGTGATGCCGAAACCCCAAAAAATTCTGCGCCTCTATCACAAACACAGCATATTTCTCATTGACCAGATAACATGTCATGAACATTTTCAAAGCTTTCACTGACTGTGAAGGGACAATTCTGCTTTACTGTACAGTGCAATTGAGGAGAGTGGCTTGATTTCTAGTCTGCGGCTGCTTTGGTCTGAGAAATTCTTGCTTAATAACTGACTACGGGGTAAGGACGATTAGATCAACCACAGTATTACAATTCTAATAAAACTCATCATTTAAGGTTTGAAAATATTTGGACTAAACTGCACTTTCCTGCTTATTTTTGTCGCATGAGAAATTTTTTTTACGATCCGATAAATCAGAAGCGCTAGCCCTGAGCTCCCTCCTTGCTTTGGGAGGTACTTCTACCCCTCGAGGCTTGACTCTGCCTAAAGTGCCGTACTGGAGGACGCCCATGCCTGGGTCTCCCTCTGGAAGGAGGTGTGGCTGCCTGGCGGGGCCCAGGCTTGCTGTACTGGGGCGGCTGGGCTGGTGGTCAGAAGGTTCACACCGAACGTGAGGCAGAGGTCGGCACCCTCGCAGTGGGTCCATATGGTACGACAAACTCTGTCTAGGCAGCGTACAGGATAACGGGGCTGGACAGCTAGTTCTTACGTCTAAAGGTTTCATATTTTTATTGCTACAATTATCTACACCTTGAAATTGCTGATTTGTCTTCTGCTTAAAACTATCCACACGTTGGAGCTGCTGCGATTGGAGAATGTGAGGAAGAACTTCAGGGTTACCTCTTTGATCGGCGAAACTGATCTGTCTGCGAGATGCTACGCTGCTTTCCTTGCATGGTCTCATAGGGCGACTATCACCGGGGTGATAGAGGGCTTGCGGCTGCTTCAGACAATGGTCGTCGGGCGTGTAGCCTTGGTTGTACGACGCAGGAGGTGGAAGAGGCACGTCCAGAATTTGTTCGTGCCCTGCGGAGCTGAGACTGCCGCCGCCGCTGTGGTTACTGGGGCTCATCGACGTTTGTAAGGAACTCCCACAGTCGCTGCCCGTTTTGTACAGGGAGCTCATGATGGGGGACCCAGTCCGTGCTGCGCGACTCAGCTGCATGTAATCCATACAGCTCGCCTGTGGAGAAAAATTGATTGAAGGGTAAAGTGCTTCGAGAAGCATGCTACGAAGCGGTTTGAACGGCAGAAAATGGTATTGTTTTAGTTTCATCCTCGTTTGTTGTAGGTTTGGAAAAAATGGCGCCAGATTTGAGCCTGACCTTAGTTTTACATAGGCATAAAAAAGATGGAATAAACTTGGATAACTGTCTGTAGATTCTTTAAAAATATCATGACACTGCATGGGAATTAGTTCGATGCCAAGACATAAGTAGACTTCTTATGATTCTACTGTGAGTAGTTTAAAAGGAGAAATAATGAAGGTTGATGCTCCTATTCAGAAAGACCTCATTGAATTCAGCCGTAGCAACTCCTAGGGACATGCGACTAACAGCTGGTGCCCAGCACGCGCCTCGCCGTACACCTGAAGTAAGTACACCCCGAAATGAAGATACGAGCAGTTAGCGCGAGAGTGCACAGTGGCGCCCGCAGCAAAGAGCGTAGTCCATGTGGCATTCGAGCCAAAAATTGGATAGGCTTTTAGAGAGAAGATCTTGGTTGTTGGAGCGCGAGATGAGCAGCTGGAGTGACAGCTGAGCGGCAGGGAGGCATACCTGCTCTTCCGTAAGTCGAGTTTTCCTTGCGTTCCTTTCCACTTCGTCGGCGCGAGATCCAATTGAACAAATGCACGAACAAACAAAATAAACGCCAAAGTAAAAGAAGAGATATTCAATTCAAGAGTTGAACTTTGCAGCAAAGGAATTTTGGGAAAATGAATTTAGTTAACTTTGACCGGAAATACTGGGAACGCTCAAGCAATCGGCGGTCAGCAAAGTTTCAAAATAACTTTCGAGAAAGAAATATAACTCATTGTTCTGTACTGCGATGGGAATAAATTTTATTCAATAATGGAATATGTAGTTATTTTCAAGTTTTTATTTTTCGTTTCACATTTAACTGTTTGTTTTTCAGTGCATCAACTGCTCATGTCCCTTTAAGAATTGCGGACGAGAATGAGAGCAGCGTAATTTCAGAGGCACTGATCCATCAATTCACTCATCCATTTGAATCAGAAATACGCAGAGTCGTTAAGTGTAGAAATATTAAGTGTCGTATTTGGCGTACATGTGCGCAATGTTGCAGTAGTACATAAACTGTAGTCGTGCTGCCTACTCGGCCATTCAAATGTTCATTTCTCTGTACAATTTGAGGGGATCGTCTAGCTTTTGAACAAATTTTATCCTATCGAACGATTTACTTTTGAATTTAGCACATATAAGTAGCTTGATGAAAGGAACACATTTTACTCGTGGAAATTTTTTCAATTTTGCGAAGAAATGAGTAATTCATAGATAACGGGATGTTTTTATTATTCAAGAAAGTTCACATCGCTCAATTTATGCTCTAAAACGATGGGGTTGGTTTTATTAGATGTGCTTCAGTGCATTTCTAAGCCAGCTTTGCTCAAACGTCCTGAGATTTTGAAGAAATCAAATAATTTATTTATAAAATTTTGAAAAATCGAATATTTTCTGGCATTTTCATACCCTCAGGAAGCATTGGACAGGCCATAGGCAGTAGGGTTAGGTTAGCTAGGTTTGTCTATCTTATACTATGGGGACTGGTAATCTCAGGGGAACATTGTTAGGTTACCTAAAGGCCTTCGGGAATTCTATCTTTCATGCCTCCTCAGCTTCTTTTAATTTTCGTACCTTCTTCGCTATCTCTTATTTGTCTTTTCTTCCTCTTCTTTCTGAACTTGCTGTTTCTATGCGCAGAGAATCTTGTGTGGGAACACACCTGTGCATAGATTCCATGTTTTCTAACTCCATGGTAAATGTCCCTTTTTTTACTCTCTGAGATCATATTTGGTGTTGCTAGGGAGCTTCAAACTAACTAAAAGTAACAATAATTCCGGGTTTTTAATATTTAACCAGTTATTTATAAATTTTTCACGAATTAAAAAAATCAATTTATAGCATTTGTTTACAGTGAAATATATCCTTATCGAATGAGCTG
>VOMN01109831.1:0-47188 GCA_014899125.1 Orchestia grillus
ACCCAACGGTAAAACGTGTTGGAATTAATGAAGGTTCTTTTTTCAGATACTCACAAGACGTCAATATCTTCGGTTTCCATCATCACTAACATTACGTCTAATTTATTATTTAGTCTTCGGGCGTTGATGCATTTAATTTTGATTTTTTTCATATTTCGACGTTCATTAACAGGGAAAGTGCACTTCTTCTGTCGCAAAACACGTGTTGCGACAACACTACGGATGACACTATGGAAAGAAAGTGGTGGGCTAGTTGCACGCAAGCCAATTTAATTTAGACGTGCATATCACTTGGCAAAATCTGTTTGAGGAATGATGATCAGTTGGTGGTGTTGAATTTTACCCCTGTCAAAATGAATCATCAAAATGAATAAAACACGAAGGCTGGTAAAAACACTTCACACTTCTCACACTCAGTGTATGTATTAAAATCACTAAAGGATTCGAGCGCACACTCCACTCATCTTCAGTAAAACTTAAAAACAGAAAAAAAACAATAAGATTCCGTATACAGTTCCTTTATACTTGAAGTACGACACAAGAAAAATAACTAAAATTACCTGAAATGGTCATCAAAAATATCCCTTTATGTTAGCCCCCCTAGTATTTTGAGCGGTGTCGAACTGTCGTGGTTTTCATAATATAAAATACAGTTTTGCGTACGTTACTGATTACCCTAGAATTTTATTTTTATCACATTTTTCACACATTTTTCTCAAGGCGTTGAGAAACTTGGTCCTAGAAGTACCATCAGTGGAGAAAGGGTTAATTAACCGTGAATATTACTATCAACACGAATAAACAATTGGGTTTAAATCAGGCTAATTATGAGGTCCAACCAATGACCGCCTATTTTTCAATTCTATTGCATCTACTGTAGCTATTGAGGTGTGAAGGAAGATTTATGAACTGGAACATTGTCATGCTGGAAAACAAGCTGCTCATCCAACTACGAAAACAGAAGCTCGTTAATATGTTGGCAATGGGATTCTGAATTCATTTTCACACTTCTTTGGCACTAGATAAGGCCTTATTAAATAAATTTCTTGTATTCCTGCCCAAAATATCCCTTTTCCGCTTCTACATTGACGTCGGAGCCTCTTTGGGGCTTATTACACTTGAAAAATTTAATTTTTCATGCCTCCTAGCTAATTCTAACCTTTTCTGGTTGTGTTATTCAGTCAGAACAGATGGTTTCCAAGGATCCATTTCGCTCCAACCCTTACATTTTAAGTCAGGCAGTTCTACTGAGTACAGGAGTATCTGGGTCTTGAAAAATTTATGAACTTGTTACATTAGGGTGCTTAGCGATTTCATGCTACGACTTATGCTTAACTAGTGCACAAATTTCACGTGAGGGAGGTATTACAGGATTTTTTCTCACTATTTTGCCACTTTCTCTAAATGCTTTGTTTGTTTGGGGATGCTGACATAAAGATTTTGTTATATCTAATGCATTCACTTTAACGCAAGCATTCATGTAATTTTAATGCTTTTTTCATCACAAATACGTTATTGTTTTCCACTAAGGCGCTATAACTACCGAGTGCGTAATATGGCTTTTCGCCAGATGTTGAACTGTAGATCACTATTGCCATTCTTGGCTTGTAGAGTTCCAAATGTCTGATTTTTCAGCTCAATGTAAGTTCATTAAAACTGTGTTAAATGCCGTGGCGAACTACAAACATAAAATTAAAACTTTTCTTCTCTTTTAACAAAAATTCAGAACTTTATAATCAAGGTTCTGTTCTTCGAGGCTCTAATTTTACTTTTCAAAATAACTCAAATACCACAAGTTGAAGTTTTAATGATTAAACTTTCAAAGTTCTCATTTTGGACAGTGTTGGATGTTGTTGATGTAGATATTATTTCGTTCATTAATTACTACATTAATAAAAAATTCGGTGGGCTTGAAATTTTTTTATGCTGCCAAAGCGGAAGGGAAGGGGAAGAGGGGGCTAGCGGCCCGATGAACGTGTGAACGAAAAAGTCTTCCCTTCAACGTCTTGCTTGTCGTTACTGACTCACAGTTGAAGAAGGAGAGGAGGGTGATGAAGGCAAGACCTGGAGGACCGTACACTGTCTCGTACGATAGGCCCTTGACTAACACCCCTCGGTTGTTAGTCAAGGGGCTACGCTTTTGTACTGCGCAGGATCGGAGTGTTGCGAATGCGCACATCCTACGCATCAGAGACGTGTGGGGTGCGCCAGTGACTACCACATTCGATAATTCTGAATTTTAAATATAAATGAGAGGTTGTTATCTAAGCCATAACAACATAAAAATAGTGCTTAATAATACAAATGATAAATTGATGTATAGATAACCCCAGATCATGCACATACTCGTAGACTGACTTTTGAGAAAGAATACTTTGGTGAACAGGGGTGAACACGTCGTTCAAACTCAAATCAAGCGCGGGTGTTTTCCAAGGAAAGCTGTATGACACGTCAATTTGGTGCCGTAAAATGTGGGATGCGTAGCTTTTTGAACGTAGCTTTGGCGATGCTTTAGTTGCAGTTAGTCCAAATCAATTTTGTAAGTTTAGCCCGACGGAATAACTTACCCTTATTTTTATATATCTCATTTTCTTTTTACTTAGCTATCCGGTAGTAGCGATAGGATTCATGACTTTCTTTGCTGGAAATACAGAAGTAGCTAACATAACGCAATCGAAGCCTATTCAATGGGAAACGCTCATTCAGATTTATTAAATTAAACTTATCGTTTTCAGGGATTTGGAGGAGAGTTTGGAGGTGTTCTTCCATATCGTTTTCAATGGAGCAGTTGAGTCGTGATTTACTAAATGATCGTTCGAATATATCCTGTTATCTTCAAAGCTAATAAATTTGATGATATCAATCATCTCTACCTAATTCTATCTATTACAAGATCAGAAATATTAGTTGTAGCTATTTGTTTTAGTTTTGCTTTCAGAATTATGCAAGAAATGTTTGCTTGACTTCTTTTTTATTTCTTCGTAAGAGGTAGGGCTGGCTCTAGGTCAGCAGGAGCCGCGGCCAAAAACTTGTTTAGGCGCCCAGCCCCCCCCCCCTTTCCTCCCCCCTCTCTCTTTCTATTAATAACCCATACAATTTATGACCTTTTATTTGCTCATTAGTGTCATTTGTCACTCGACTGGAAACACAGTGCAACAAACATGCACATGCTTTATAAATCTCGTCATATCGTAAATGTACATATATTGAAGGAAAGGAAAATGTAGACTCCAAATTTATAAGAGTGTGATTATTATAAATTTCAATTAAATATCGCCACCATTATACCATTATATTGAAAATTCATTGTAAGGTAAAACTCAAAAGGCTATCTGAAAGTACAATAAAAAAAATTCTCAATTTCACCCTTATATAAAAGTTGAATTTTCTGAACCTTTAAGTAACAAAAGCATCTACAGTTTCATCACATCATATGAAGCCTGTTTGGATATTAATTGCAAGTCCATATCGGCTCTCCTGTAGCACTGTAGACCTTAAATACGTTTTAATAAGCTTAAGTTTAATGCTTCTCTCTGCAGATGTTACTGTCACAGGGGTAGAGAAGCAATTCTCATTACCCCACGCGTTTGGATAGATCTCTTTCAGGCTTTTTTGCTCCAGAAAATCTAGAAGGTCTGATGTTATGTCTTGTTTTATCCATGGTAGAAAAGACTGCCCCTCCACAAACAGCTTACCGTTTAAGGCAGCCGGATCTCTAGATGTGAGCGCATTACACAAATATTGCGCCTGCTCCTCAAGTTCACCAGCCGGCGGACCGGGAAGTTGATAAGAACACTGAAGTTCTCGGCAACATCACTCATTATTTCAGTTCTCTCTCTCTGAGATGCAATATTCGCATCCACAACTGTATAGAAAACGAATCCTACATTTGCTTCAAGGTTTCAGAGGTTAGTCTAGGGCCGAGTAGGAGAAGGAGAACCGCCGTAAAGTATCATGTGGTCCGGAAAGTTCTTGCCAATTTTTAAAGGAAAGGAAATGGTCTATATATATGAGCCATAAAATTTTTAGTCAAGCAAATGTAAACCATTTTATTGCACAATGCGTCTCCATCTTTCCTTTAACCTTAAAAAACCCTCTCCCCAGAATTGCGGCGGTTTCATGGAAAATAATTCATCAAGGTCTCTTTTAAGTAATCCTAGGAATTGAAATTTTTACCTTTAAAACTATTCTGCAAAAACCTGAATAAGTAGTAATATCTGCTGAATGTAGAGAGTATGGTAACACATCCCAGCTGTGCTGCAGCAATTTTTGCTGGGTTACCATAAATACGTGTGGTCTTGCATTATCCTGATAAAAAACAACACCTTGCCTGTTGGCCAATTGTGAACGTTTTTCTTGAATTTTTGCTTTTAGCTCGTTCAGTTGTGAGTAGTACTTCTCAGAATTAATTTTCTGGTTACTTGGGAGAAGTTCACAGCACAGAATTTCTTTCCCATCCTACCAGACTCATGGCAAAACTTTCCTAGGGTGAAGACCCACTCTAAGTTTGGGTAATGGAGGCTCATGTTACTTATTCCAGGATCGTTTTCTCTGAACATTTCGGTAAATAATACATTTCTCGTATCCTGTCACAAATTACCTTATGAAAGGTACGTTTTCATTCTGCTTATAAAGTAAATCACAAATGTAAATGTGATCCAAAAGGTTATTCTCACTCAAGTCATGTGGCGCCCAACAATCGTAGCGATTTGCGAACCCAAGCTTCACCAGGGGCTCACGAACGGAGGATTTTGATTGGTTAAGGCTTTCTGCCAATTCTCGGATTGTGCAATGTGGGTTATTCTTAACTAATGACTTGATTTGGTCATCATCTGTAGAGGATGGTCAACGCGATCGCTCTATATTCACAAGGGTTCAATCCTCATCTCGAAACCTTGCGAACCACTTCCGTACAGTTCTTTCGAATAAAGAATCATCACCGTAAACTTCACAAGTTTCTTTGAAAATAGAAAAGCATCAAGTGCCGAAAATTAATTTTTTATCTTCTATTTTAAAGAGTTACTGAATTAACACAGGATCTCACACCTTCTTCTACGAAGAGATAAATTGAACTGTGCTGTGCATGGAGGTGTAGTCAAATCCCTTTTTTCCGCACTCAATTATGTTCTGAAATGAGTCGAAAGATGAATTACTAATAATCGGCACGAACTTTCCGGACAACCCAATAGTTCAGAATCTTCATCTTTTAGATCAGGTACCACATTCATCCCTTCACAAATTTCTTCGTCAGATGTCCGGGCGGCAGTAAAGCCAGTGTCTCTGAAGCTACTAAAAGACGTTTTAGCATTTTTAAGGAGGTCGACACCCACATCCATGCGCATGCTCTGTTATTGCAGTAATTTATTCAAAGTTTGAACTCTTGTATGAATATCATACCACACCACCATACAAGTAGAAAATCGATATGATCCTATCACTTCTGCTAAGGATTGTGATCAAATTTTAATGGCTGGATTTACAGTGCTCTCTCTCACCTCAAAAAGGGATCCGTATTTGTCATTTTTGCAGCCTGGAATCGTACAGCTGCCACACTGTCGATTCGACTCTCCCACCGAATATCTGTCCAGGATTTCAAAGTTGTGTCGACATGGTTTTTAAGATTGATCAAATTTGAGCGGAGGCAGAAAATAGATTAAATAGCTTTTGCAGGAACCAAAGTAGTCAATCACATCTGAGAGCTCCAAGGTACATCAAACGCGGCTTGATTAACGGTGTATGCTCCACATGGCACCCCTTGGGGTTCGAGTGATGAAGTCTGGGTAGTACTCCCTTTTTTCCTTTATATTTGCCCCATTGTCATAAGATTACCCTCTACCATCTTCAAGTGGGACATTAAGCTCCTGAAGTTTTCGAGGATGAGTACTGAGAGGCTATCTCCGGTTGTCTCTTCGACATCAAGAATTCCTATGAAATATTCATCAATTTCTGGAGCGCTTTCAAGTGCAACCATTTACAATATCATGTGACTCGAATCTGAAGTAAAGTCTAAATGATTGAAAATTATTTGGACCGCCTAATTTCGGTCACTATGGAGTCGACTATCCTCTTAATAATGCAGTCGATAAGTCAATTGTGAATGATGTTGCCTATGTAGGATGTATGACTGGTACCTCCTTGCACCTTCTCAATATGCTCTTTGAGAACAGATGCAAACTGAGCCATGAGTGCTACTTCTGTTAGAAAGATTCCATTATTGGGCTGGTTAAGTGTGTTCGTGGACCCCGTGAGAGAATTCATTTATTCAGCCAGACTATGCAATATTGACATGAACCTGGCAAGTGCTTTTCAACACCTTCGTGTTTATTAGTGCCAGCTCAACTTTGTCAATTGTTTGTTCGTTATTAATACCGCTCTCACTTTCTTTCCATGACCCCTAGTTCTTTGGGTGTTTGGGACTGTTCTCATGCATTTTGAGTGTCACTGCAGTTTTTCCAGTTATTAAAACTGTCCCTGTTCAGCCTAAATATTTTATGGGAGAAGAGTTTTAAATAGAAACAGTATAAACTGTATATTTTAGAACATGTTAGCCATGTTCTTTTGATTTTCTCCCCATTCATTCGCTGTCTCGAGAAGTAGTGGTGATGACAACTTCTTGCATCCTCCTTTTTTGGGAACGTGAAATCTGATTAGATCACATTTGACCCTCGACTTACTAACTTAGTCCTCTCTTTATCAGACAACTCGAGTGGCCAGTCAGCGGGATCCCTGGGTGCTGCTTTAACAGACTCCCGTACATTAGAATACATCTGTTAGGGCCGATAGTGAAGTATCTTTAGGCTGGTGGACATTGTCACTGAGTGTGGTGGTTCTGGGTCCTTTTTCTGTAGAAGAATCAAACGTACACAAGAATAAACCTTTGAAGGCATTTAAATGAAATATTCAATCACAAGACACAAGTTTTATTTTTTTGGTTGTGCTTCTGAGTTTTGATTCTTGTTATATATTTAATAATGATCTCTAAAAATAATGAATTTCCAGGATAGGATGCAATGTGTTACTTCCTCGTGCTGCTAATGGCGGTAATAGATTTAAGGCAGTAATAGATTTATAGTGCGTTCTCTTAAACACAGGTGGGTCTTCGACGTCAACAGTTTGAAGATGTTTCATTGGCTGCTGGTGGGCGGCTGTTTGCTGCTTAGAAAACTACTCATGTGTAAAACACAAATCCCAATCGATAACATTGTATTTTTGAGATAGCTTTCATCGGCAAGTTGTTGCAGGAACGTAACGAAATCGATCCCTCATCATCATGTCCTTCCAAGCACTCATGTGTTTAGAATATTGCATGGTATATATCATTAACATCATGGTGTTACAGATGTACTTATATAGTATATACTATAAGATATCCAAACGAAAAGTCAGACAACACGCAGTTAAATGTTCAGAGCACACAGCTCACATACCTCTACTATGAGCCCGTTTTTCCTTCTCTGCTATTCTTCGTTTTCTGTCAGCTACACTTGACGGTTTCGATTGCCTGGTCATGACATAACAACTCGATTCTGAGTTCGGAGTGAGGAGTGACCCTCGATGCCGACGAAATAAATCTAGTGTTGAGAATTCGAATTTTCTAGACGCGATAAATTGAGTAAAAAAACCGCTAAATTCGACCGAAAACCAGATAAACTTCGAAATACTCTTTCAAACGTTAAATATAATTTATGTACACGTTTGCAGGGCTTATTTCATTGATTACAGAGACTTCAATTTAACATTTATTTGAATTAAACCAGTACAAGCAAAATAAATGCCTTGCATTTGCGTTAAAAAATAGCGCATCATGTAACTGTATACAGTTCTATTTTTATTCAGTTATATATTTGATATTTATTTTTAACAGGCATTCGACGCCCTCCTCCCCTCTCCAGCAGACGGCACCCCCTCCCTTGTCCGGCGCCCGGCGCCCCTCAGACTGCTCCTAGCAACGGTGCTGACAGGGCAGCAAATTTAGCCAATTTTTTGAAAAGCGTTTACATCTTTGTTCACATTTCATTTTCACTTCCTACTCAGCTCAATTTGCCTTTTTGTAATGCTTATGCACCCTTTTAGCCACCTGGACGACCGGAGACTCGAAAACATTCGTTTTGTGGAGTCACAGCGACTTCAGGCGGTCGCTCGAGTATTCATAGCAGAACAAACATATGAAACACAGTAAAATAAGTTGAACAGTTATTCTATTTTCCCAATTTTCTTTTTGAATTTAACAAGAGCTATTTCAGAAATTGATTTAAAGAGTAATAATAGTAATTGGCAACTTCGGAGTCAAATTTGAAAAATAGATCAAGTACAGTGCAATAAAATTGGGTGAAATTGTACTCAAAACGAATGATGCATTTTTGTACTTATGACGCTAAACTAACTGTAAAATCAATGTTACGTCATAGGCGTAAAATCACATGTTTACATCATTCCGAGTACATCACTCAGAAATATGAGATATGACAAGGGTAAGCCGGGGTTGAGAGATCATCTTCTAATATGGGTAAATTTTGTAATTATCTCCTACTATTATCGTCAAATAGAAGCTAAGTAAGGACCCGTCAAATCTGGAGCAATGCTCGTATTATCGGAGAGGGCGCAGCAGGCTAGGGACACAGGAAGCATTCTGCGCAGTATACATAGCCCTTCTGCGCGTCCTGTGAAGACAATTTTAAAGTTAGAAGAACAACATACCTGCAGCAGCAAACCACAAATATACACTCCAAGTTATTTACTCCTGTACTGGCTATATTTAACGAAAATTATTGGAAAGAATCTCAGATGAACTTTAAACTTACATATTTTCTACGAAAATATCGCTCACCTCACGGCAAGTTGCGATGCTCTGCAAGGAGACCCACCGCAGTGGGTCCCTGTATAGAAACGAAACTTACATCGCCTCGCAGAGAATTGGCTGATGAAATTTTGAGCGAAGAAAATAATTATATCGACAAAATCTCGCCCTACTTAAAACATAAACCGAATTATTGGAATGCATGGTTAGACCTAAACCCAATCACAATGGGTTAGAGGTTCTGCAGTTAGGCGAGAACTGTGCTCCGCCTACGCGTATGTCAACACCATGCCGACAAAGAGGATTGTGAGAGGCGAGAACATAATTTGGTGTTGATTTTCATCACTGGGGATTGAAGATTCGATATAAACCCAAAAACATATACATAAAAGAAAACAAATTTAAGGACTATGAAATTCTTCTTAAAATTCTCTTATCAACTGAGCGAAAGGTTTTTAACTTGGGAGATATTGGGTGTTTCATAAAGATGGTGACACAAAATAAGTGTCCGAGCAAGCGCTTTGATGTTTAGGACCGTAAAACAATTCTTGAAGCCTAGCCCTCTCCCGATTTAAATATGATAGAAAGAGTGGGAAGCAGATGAAGGCGTCAGTACGGAGAAAGCAAGTCATTCTTTGCTTGTGTAGTAGGGCCTCACTGTTGAAAATGAGAGAATCTCCACTGCTAACTGCAGGATCTTGTTTTACTGGACATGGCCGTTCTGCTACTTGGAAGATGAAATTACTTGGTATTGACAATAAAGTTATCAAAATGTTATCAATAAGTTTTACTGGAAATTTGGAAGACGGAGGGGGGGAGAGAAAGTTCACCTACAAACGTAAAACCGCCCATTTTCAGAGTGTGACATAGAAACGGTAGTTTGAAATCATTATTCATCTGTATATTTAATTGACAGCCCGCACGTCACCGAACGTACATACAATCACCCAAAATAGTGTCAGTAACACGGCGATAAGTCTGCGTCCCCTGCGACTGAGAGGGAGCGAATGAGTTGACAGCCTTCCACGCTAACTTGTTTATTTTTCAAAACAATGCAATCATATTTTTCTAGGGTGACTCTGTAAAGTGTACGTGACAGAACCTGTGTGCACACCGCAAAGTGAGTATTAAAACTTAATCTATTTTAATCGTTCACAATGTGTGCGTACTGCTGCAACCCTTGGTAATATTTTGCACGGACAACTATTGCTGCAACCTTCGGTAATGTTTTGCACGGACAATTATTGCTGCAACCCTCGGTAATATTGTGCACGGACAACTATTGTTGCAACACTCTGTAATATTGTGCACGGACAACTATTGCTACAACCCTCGGTAATATTGTGCACAGACAACTATTGCTGCAACCCTTGGTAATATTGTGCACGGACAACTATTGTTGCAACCCTCTGTAATATTATGCTCATACAACCATTGCTGCAACCCTCGGAAATATTGTGCTCTGACAACCATTGCTGCAACCCTCGGTAATATTGTTCTTGGACAACTACTGCTGCAATCCTTGGTAATATTGTGCAAGGACAACTGTTGCTAAAACCCTAGTTTTTACTCGCCCAGAGACCAAGTTATGATCATAAATTTATCTAGAAAGGTACGAATTTGCATCATCTCTTATTGTCCTTGTTTTCTGTCAGGTTTACTTTTATCACAGCAGATGTGTATAATTGCAAACCAAGTTAACACATAATTTGGAACATTTTTTATTGCCAGCGGCTAATTAAGTTCTACCCCAACCTAGTGTAACATTTTGCCTTGATAACTGTGCCTTCAATTGAACTTTGACAATGTCATATAAATCAAGCTATTAATATGCACAATATTGTTATAGCTATCGAGGAAGGTACGCACCTTGGTTAATTCACATTGCCCTATTTTTCAGTCAGTTTTGATTTAAGCCTAACCCTTTTCATTTTAATTTATAGTTGTTTTAACTGTGCTCTCTTTCTTCAGAGATAACTTTTCCTTATACTATCATCAATCTCATCGCGTACTGGCTGTTATTTTAATGCTCAATTGGTATAGCTCGGCATATCTTGTGCATAATAAGATTAATTCCTTCTCTGAATTTTTCGTTCGACTTAAAAGTCAATGAAAAACGGTTTTTGGCCGCCGTTCATTAGCGCTTCATACAATAAGTAGCGGTAGCAGAGGCACAGTGTTACCGCCGGGTAGCGGAGTGGCAGACTTGCGAGTAGCGGCTTAAATAGTGTTTCTGATAAAGTAGCAAGTAGTGGCAGCGGTTTCAGTTAACCAAGGCAGCGAAAATAACGATCGTGATTTTAAAAATTTCGTAACCGTACCCACCCATGGCTAAAAATTAGCGTAAATGAGCTCGATGTTTTCGCGGAAAATCCAAGGACAACAAGGAGCATCACGAAAAAATTAAAGGAAAAAAATCGTGAACGCGTTAGGAAAAATGGTCAGCCAGTTGTAATACTGGCAAAGATGCTAATTCTTGTTGCAATTTTTGGTAACAACAGAATGAATTAAGCTTCTTGGGTTGCACTTTCAATCTTAAATGACGTATTGCTGAGCCGATGAACAAATTTGTTTTGTATAGACGTAAGTTTTTTTCTAGGGGCCATGTCAACAGCATGGTAAAGAAGGCAGGAACAATTTTGGTATTACTAAAGAGCCCATCATACGATCAGTCATTGACTGAAGACAGTATCGGAAGACACCCAAATATGGGCATCGAATGCTAACTTTGTTCTCTATTCACGAGTCAGGTCGAAAATCAAGCGACTGTTCAGTCTTTTGGCAGAGTTAGAGTGAGACAAGAAGCCCAGGAAGCTTTGGATCCTTCATGCATCGCTCCGACAGAACAGCTGGGCTTCCGAGGGCAGTGTAATGGTCTGGGGGTGCGTTACATGGTCGTAATAAGGTTCGCCAACCTTGTGCTGCAACAATATGAAACCTCGGATTATTTTATATCCTAGTGGATTAAGTATACCCGACTATTGATTTTTATTTCCCTGATTGCTTTAGAATTTTTCGAGATGGCTAAGCTCGCACGCATTCACCTTTCTCACATAGCGCAAGATTCGTTCAGGGATCAGGAAGGATCATTTCCTCATATGGAATGGCTTCCACTGTCTCCTGATTTTAACCCGATCGAAAATTTGCGTGACTAACTGGAGAGAGAGCGGCGAACCTCAACACTTCCTCCTTCTTCATTGGAAGATCATCCTAAAAGTTTGCTCGTACTGTGGACAAATATTTATTTAGATTTACAAAATATTGTCGAACCTGTGCCTTATAAAATGAAATCTGTAATCAATCTAAAAGGCCAATAAGCAATTACGCATGATTGGTTTCCGTTTAAGACAGTGAAAAAATTGTTGGCTGTCATCATTCCCTTTTACATATAATTTTTTCTTTTCATGATTGGTGGTCTCTTCGTTGGAGTAACCAGGAAGTCTATTCTTTAGTGTTCTTAGGGGATAGATAGGATTCTCTGATTTCTTTCAGGGTGCACTATGATCATATCTGTGCTGTTGTGCTTCCATAGTGTTCGTTTAATTTCCCATAGAGATTTTAAAGGAGTCCTAGCAAAACAACACGTGTGCAAGAAATATTTGAACTTCATTTTTGGTTTCTCGCTGCTCTTTCTTCAAGAGGCATTTCTGACCTATCAGTGAATTTAAACAGCAGGCATAACTGTCTCTGCTGTGTTCTGTTCTATTCATTTTTAGTTGTGGGGAACATTGTGCCTTGGTTACAACTCATCATTAGAGAAGATAATTCACAGCATCTCATGGTAATAAACAGGATAATAATTCACATTTGGTGGTGGTAAGACCGCTAAAGTTAAAGGTGGTTATGTAACTCCCCTATTTCATCGAGGTTCACTGCTACAACTTCGAGAAGTGTATCTGCAACCGAACATTCTGAGAAAAGATACTGTTGTGGTTAATACTCGAGCTTATTATCATCAGAATTAACCTGTATTTGTATATGCGCTAGGAGTAAAAGTTTCTTAGTTGCAGGGAGTGAATTGAAACAATCAAAAATGAAAAACGATGTCTTTACTAGGATGTTAAACCCAGTCAATAAATAGTAATCCTAACACACAATATAACTAAAACACGGTATTCAGCATGGACATAATTAATTATGGATCATACAAAGTAATTGAGTCAAAAATAAATATTTTATCAGGTTGTTTTGCTTCTTATAGCTAACATTCATTCATGCTCTGCTTTTAGCAGATACCATTGTTTAGATATCAAACCTATGAAAATTATTCGGGCTAGAAACTATTAGCACCCTAACGTTTTACGATTCTTTCAAGATGTTTGTAAACGTGTTTATATCGTCAATGGAAATCAAGAAAAGACTATTTAACATTTGAAGTTTAGGGGAATTCTAGTAAATTACTGGAAACGGAGACTGCCAAATTTCTCGCATGAAACGATTCTAAATTAAAATGTATAAGATTTTTGTCCATCAACCCACCTTTTTCATACTTTTCAAAATATTATTACATATTTACATAGATCCTATAACTACTTTCGACTTAGTTTCGACTTGGTTTAGCAGCCATTACAGCCAATGGCTGTTGATAGCGAACACAGATAAGCTAAATATAACTGAAACGTTAAGTACCGTAGAAATTAAAATTAGAATCAACTTGATAGAAAACATCAGTTAACACAAGTTCTCTAAAAGTGAAACTTTAAAGACTTGGGACGTGCTAAACACAAGAGTGGAAGGCATGCACTCGTAGGAGACTAAGCACTGATACTAACTATATAGGAACATCTCAAATAGGATATGTACAAATGAAAATACTACGACTGACTTTGCTTCAATGATGCCAATGCCAACGTGTTATCATTGATAATATTTAAACATACTCGTATCACATCTGATGATTCCTTATAATATCGTATGTTATTTTTTGGACATTTCTTATATATATTCCCAAAAATATACATTTATTCTTACAACACATAGTGCCAAATAGAAATAGAGGGTTTTACTTACGGTTGTATAAAAATGAAGCTTTCAAATTGATTTTTCCTGATATTGTTTACATAAATAGTTGCAGGGGAGAAGTCGATTTTTTGCACAGTTTTTCGATTCATCTTAAATACTGACAGATATCTCGACAGGAACTGAGAGTATTAAGTAGGTACTGGCCTTTCGACGATAATTCAAAAGACTATGGATAACATAAATGAAGCACGGCGGCACATGCCTACTAAGGCGGGCATTCGTGCTGCCCCAACGGAGGCGCTGCTTCGCTTCGGGCGAGGCCGAGTCAACCAACGCCGTGACGATCGATCGGCAAGCTTCAGCGCTTGCAGATCATGAGTTTCTAACGCATTATATGCAAGCCTTAGAATAATAAGAAACATTAACATGTTGATATAAATAATACACAGAGAATAGTTACAAGTCTGAGGAACACACATAATTCACTGAATAATCTTAACACTAACCGGTAGTAACTTCATTTACTAGGTTGTGATAACGACATACTCTGTAATTGCTTCTGAAATTCCATAGCTTGGTCATATTTGAGAAACACAATAGCGATTGTCAAAGCTGCATCTATTTTTTCTGATTTCCTTTACAGTGAAGTTAACAAAAAAATATTTCAACTAAAACGAACATGTCAATCTCGTTCCGTCGTCCAATCGCTCTCCATGAAGAGCGTAGCAACATAGCGTGTGTGCAACGGCCACTGCTATATTCCCAAGCTTCTCGTACACTTGCGTAAAAATCACCCCTCAAAAAATTGTGATGCAGTACAAAAAGAAAGTGAAGTTCAAAGTCCAAAGAGTACTATCGTTATTTCCTAGAAAGTGCGCGTGGGCAGGTAGCCCTGTAATGAAGAATGATTTTATCTCAAGAGATAGCTTTAGCAACGGTTCCATGTGACAACTGCGTGCCAACTCACTCGCGAGGCTTAACACTTTCCTGTACTGAGTGATAGATTCATTGATGTCACGAATCGTACTTGAAAACTTTGTTGTGGAAAACTTTAAACTCTTTGCTTAAGAATTTCTCAATATCGTGCTCGTATTTGTAAGAGTCTACATTATCAAAGAAACTTTCTGAACAGTCATGGAAACTCTTTTGATTTATTCCATGCTAATGCCCGCGCGATTGAGCCCACGTAACTCAGTATGAGTTTTAGTTTCTACTTAATTTTTACTCAGCTACAATATTAAAAGGAAATAAATATATTGTAAATTGTTGGAAATGCAAAACGTGTGGAACATTAAATTTGTATGTAACTCTTAGCATTGCTTGAGATAAACAGCTTGACATCTTCGATGTTTTAAAAGGCGGTTAGCATAATTAAGACCAGACGTAGTTTATGGCCTATGTTTTTTACGACAAATTACAATAGAATAGAGTGCTATTTTTCCATTACTTTTTTGCGATGTCAAACGTATGTAACTCAAGCCTACCAGTAGAGGAACATGCAGACAAGTAACAGTCAAAGAGGTCGAACAATTCAAATTATGCAGTCGTTTCATTCCTCCAATATATTTCGCTGCATGAAACATCCAAATCGAAAGTATTTTCCCACCAGCAAGCTACTACTTTTCTTCGTTCTAAAAAATTCAGCATCTTTATAATATAATCAAAATGTGAATAGGCAGAATTTAATTTTATTCGATCTTGAATTAAAATTAAATTGTAAAATGAACGAGGAATGTGTTTGTTCGGCACTGAAAATTGCTGGAAGTCTGCTTCGGGCGTTAGTACACATAAATCTCTTTAAGCTGGTAGCGCAGATGGGGTGGCACGCCGGGCTGGAAGTCGTCGGTGGGAGGCTTCGGTGTGAGAGACATTTTGCGGGACACAGTGCGCACTACCGTCTTCACTTGTTTCCCAAGGGCGGGAGCAGGCAGGGGCTCTTCTGGCATGTTCAACCACTGGAAAAAAGTTGAAGTTAATGTCACTCATATGCACCAATTCGCGCTAATGCCATCAAATGTCAATTGTGCAGTATGTTATTAATTGTAAAATATAGTTTTTACAGATCAAATGATCAACTAAGTGCAAGAACTAGAAGAATTATTAGGAAAAGTACGAACTGGTCACGCATTTTGTCTAACAAGATGAAAACACGAAATGTTTGTGAAGACAATCAACCAAATCGTATGCATGTACTGATTTTCAACAACGATTGTGTAAAAAGCAATGACCCGTTAATTCAGGGCGTCGTGAGGGTGTCAATAGTGTCAATTAGAGAGTCAGAAGGTCGCCTTAGAGCAGCACGTACGTCCCTTGCTTTAATTTTGGCTGAACACATTATTCACTGCGGTATTTGACGTACAATTCAGTGAAGGCTCATCGGGAGAGAGGACCTGCATGTTTTTTTTTTNAATTTCATGATTCTTATTTGTCCCTTGGCCAAATTTAACATCAATCCATTGGCAAACAGCTTGGATGTTCGTACTTTAGAACACTCATAAATCATAAGGCTAAGGCCAGAGCTGGTAGATTTGTGTTTGAGAATAACAAACTAACACTGTTGATTTCTGCTTCACTCATTTTGAGGAAACTATAAAGTTATACACTTTTGAATTGAATGTAGGATGCTGAACAATACAAGCATAACAGGTGTTGCAGCACGTTTTTATTTGGTGTCTGATCAAATTGTATAAGAATGAAGGGATAGATATGAAGCTTTTCCTTTCGTCAGAGCTTTTTCCAAAGTAGGAAATATTTCTAGCAATTGAATTTTTGTAAACATGGTAATGAGAGATGTTTGTGTGTGCCATGGTTTTCGGACCTATACAAAATTACGCACTCATAAGAATGAATGCTTGGATTTTTTTAAGGTATTGAGTTTTTCGACTCACAAGAATGCGCCGCGCTTTACGCTAAGTCCGTTTCATTCTCGTCAATAACGCAGCCGAACTAGTAAGGATAGTTGAAAACATTAACTGTTTTTTTTATTAATAACGGATACGCAGGCGATACGTCCAAAATTTTCGTAACTCCGTTACCTTGATAACGCACTCTGCTGAAGCGCGCGAAGGCTTTGGTCAATAAATAAAAACCCAGTTGAGGTTTTTAACTATCCTTACAAGATGGATCCTGGGCGTCCCCTATTCTTAAAATTAGCAACAGAACTTGTGTAGCTATTCTGGGCAAAAATAGAACGTTAGACGTTCGCGTTCACGACTAAATTCATACGAGCCGCACAGCAGAAAAAATTGCTAACCTATGCGAGTAAAATTGGAGCTGTGAAGTATCTAGAAAGGGAATGCTGAAAAAATGATGAAAACTTAAAGGAGGAAACAATTGAAGTGACATAATATTAATATGTACTGTAATACGAGTCTGCAAATCAAGAGCCAGCAAAGAGACTACTTCGCAAAATGACTAATTAAGGACACCCGAAATAAAAGTTTGGGAAGAGTTCTTGAAAATTAGATAGCAGGGGATGACTCGATATCGAGCATTGAAATAGTTTTTGAAATTAACATTGCAAGGGATGATTCCACACGCGACTATCTCTATGGGTGGGACTATCTCTGGGAAGTGTACAGTATTTTAGGGGAGTGAGAATATCGTCTTGATTCGGGTGAGTTGCTGAAGAATGAGGCTAATATAATTTATTTAATAGCCATAGCACCGACTGACAACTCAGTAAATAAACTACTTTATATAAATAAATACCCGAAAAGTCAGAAATAACATTCAAACTCTTAACGTCCCTACATTTTGCCCATTAATTTTCCCCTGTGATAGATTAGGATTCACACATTGCACGCAATGCATGGAGATTGAAATTAGCTATTCGAGTTCACGTTCTTTAAATGAATGGACTACTTGCCCACAAAACTATATTACGACATATTTTTCGAAACATTAAGTAACTGACCCCTTAGAATGCATGAAAATATATCACGTGTTCTTGGTCTTCATTTAAAACGTTAATGAGAATGATGAAGAACCGTCTTTATAGTGTGTTTGTTCGGCTCTGAGTGACTAAAATGTACCACATATATAGTACGAGTATAATAGTTCGAATACCGTAAGTTACTTAAAAATTTGTGAACGTTAAGCTTTCAGTATGATGAAATTCACTCTACCTCATCTATTCATAATGGTTTACTACCGGCCGATGTTGGTTGTACATACCGTCAGCGACAACGACTGCTTAAGAGTATTGGCTCCGAAGGCCGTGTACCTCTCCGACAATAAACGATTTCTAACCATGAAATAATAATCAACTTACATTGGGTCAGTATTTCTTGTTCTCTGACAACGATTAACAAAATCTGTTTCTATACCGACTCGCACTGAAACAACAGTAGGGCCAAGTGTATGTAGCCTAGACCCGCGTGCCTTGCTCACTCATTGTTCTGCCTCAATCTGTATTGTGCGTGGCAAAGGACTTGCTTTGTTTCCTGCAGGCAACGAGCTACAGAATTATTTCGACTTGTAGTGGCAAATTGTCTCTTCGGGTGGCACGTGATTCAGGCCGAGGCTAACGTTGGCCATTGTGTACAAGCGAGCTAGAAAACCGCAGCAATAGGAGCTGTCGATGAAGTCAAAAAATACATCACAAATTGATCGACTTATGACATTCATGGATCACATTTCAAAAGCTGCATGTCTAAAATCCAGTGGTTCTCTTAGAATATCATTTTTTACGATTGGAAGAAACTTCTCCTTGTAATCATGTACTCTTTTAAAAGTAGGGAATTTTTTCAGCCCACTGAAAATTTCTGATACTTTTCAAAGTATTTCTTAAATGTTTTTATCGCAACTAGCCTGACGACACACCGCTGCAAATTAATTATATTTTTAATCCTGAAACTGCCAAGAATTAGAGAGACCCAACTTTGAAGTGAGTTTATTGAAGTTGAAGAAATACCAACTCTTAAAAACATATGAAAACTACGGACCGTGCTGCTAAATGAGATGAAAATGTGCCTTCAACTCTGAGCCTTATCGTACTAAGTTTAGTAACAAATGCAAGGGAATATGCAGTTGAACTGTTTTAATGAAGGAAAATTCTTAGAAGAAGAAACAAAGATTAATAGCAATTATCAATCATATTTGAAAAATTGATACGCTTTCATTACAAAATGCCACATTAAGAAATCAATTCTGTCAGCTACGCAAGAAGAAGTATAATTATTTCAAGCCTAATACATTCGAAGAATGTGGAAAGTCATCTGAAAAATAAACAGGTGAAGCAACTGTAGGAATAAAGATCTTAACGTATTATTGATTGGATAGTCAATAAAAATAATCGTACAAAACCGTTTTCAAGAATTCAGGCCCCTAATAAAGTCAAATTATAATTCTTTGCACGAAGCTAAACAGCCTAATAGAAAATGTTGCGTCAACTCCAATACGAATATATAAACTGTTGATGCAACTAAAACAAAATTTCGAAATGTACACGTTGAGTTTCTAAAGTGAATTTTGAAAATGTTTGCGCTGTGGGCCTGTACAACTATTGACACGCTTGGAGGCGGCAACAATTGTCCGTACCTAGATAGTGGGTTTAATTCGGCAATGGAGTTCTTAAAATCGCCCTACACACTATAAAATATTTCCTGTACTATAACCTCATCTCCAACAAATTAAAAACGCCGTACACCAAACCTTTGGTGACAAAACATTTGGACATAATTTTTATCTTGACACAAGTGTTGACGTTTGATAGTTCATGAAAACTTGAATGAATTGTTAGACTTAATCATCCCCTTACCTAAACATTCAATACGTCGAGAAAACCTGGTACTGAATTTCAAGCGAAATCAAGGAAGGATGACACAAAAGCAGAGAGCTGCACTCGCTCGCACGTGTGAGTCGTACATTGTGGTGAGGCAGGTTCTGGAGTTTTTGTTAGACACCTAGAATGGAACAAAGCTACATCTGTCTTTTTTTTGTCCACTTGAAATGTCAGAATGTTCTCTGACCCACTTCTGACACTGTCAAAATCATTGAGTATGAGAAGGTCAAATTTATTAATAAATCATAAATTTTTCGACTTTCAAGTCTTTAAAATATTATATACCAAAAATTTACCAGAGAAATTTTGAAGCACTGATAAGAAGAGTCTTGAATATATGTACACAGTACAATTACTCGCAAGTTCTACCGTGCCTGAACATTTTGATAACATTTTAAGTTTCAAAAATAAATTAAGTGCATCACGGCGTACCTGCATAGGCGCAAGATAAAGAAAATTTAATTAATAGAAGCGTGGCGATCAATTTTTGCCTAAGAAATGGACACAAATCCATAGCACCAGAAGCCCAGTATTTTGCAGATTTATGTTACTCGGGACCCGCACTTTGTCAGCATCCTTCATGTCTTCAAACGACAAGGGCGATTTCACTGCAGAGTTGCCAGAGCCTCTATTCAGTTTTCTTCGAGAGAATTCTGGTTTTGCTACTCGTTCACTGAAACTGAAACTTCTTTGAAGCATCGACTGATCTGACGTAGGATTGGAAGTAAAGGACACGGACCGTTTCAGTCTCGAAACAGAGGTTGCGTTAACTTTTTCGGTGGTGGATGATGAAAAGTTGCAATCGGTCTCATTCGCGAGTTCGTTACTCTTTTCAGGGAATGGTACCAGACATGGATATGAGTCAGGTGCGGGACAACTTTTGCACGAGTAATCTAGAGATCTTGATGATTTGACGGACAACTTCCGTTGCAACTTCGCTCGCACTAATGCTTTGGAATCTATCTTGCTGGGAGTTGAAATCTGAATTGAATTGTCCTTACTCCTGTTTTTGAGGATAGAAGGCTTCCTACGAAAATGATTTGCTTTCGGTGGACCGCTGAGCGAATATCGTCGAAGAATTTTGTTAGGGTAAGGTTTTTCACGAGGACAAGGAAGAGGTGGTTCCAAAAATGACACTCGACGACGTATATTAGGGCCATCTCGGTGTGCGCTTGCTGAAATTGAGCTAATGCAATCACTCCGTTCCAGGGCTTTGTCCGCACTCGGTCGATTCAAGTTTTGGTCGTCTACTGGCAACAGGTACTTGTACTCGAACTCCTGTGAGAGAAAACCTAAATTTTCGAAATCTTCTGGAGTTATTCCATTTTGAGTTAAAGTGAGTATCTCAGTATTCGTAAAACAGAGGTTTGTTACAAGAGCTGGATAATATTTTTGTGCATGATAGAATCCTGGAATTTCCTTCGCAACTTCGTCCATTGAAATTCGAGAATTTATTCCCTTGCACTGTTGCAGGTAAGCTTTCCGAAAGCGCTTGGAAACTTGGCGGACAAAATTCGGGTCATTTAGAGACGTAAAGCCTAATTTTGCAATCTGAATCGTAACACTATCTTTTTCTTCAATTTGATTTTCTGTGCCAACACGTCGAGTTTCTTTTTTGAGTAGATGAACTTCATCGACAGATGAACCAGAAATATGAATATCTTGTGAGAGCAGTTCAGCGTCAGTTCCATCGACACTTTCTAAGCAGTGCGTCTGATCTTTGCTTCTACTTTCATATCGGATGACTGTCTCTGTCTCTTCGGGCACCAACTTAACATCGAGGTCAGCGCTGCTGCGACGAAACTTCGGGAGCCAAACGAAGCACTTTTTTGACTCTTTGATAAATGAAATGCCCTTGTTTCTCTTCTTAATAATGATAGTTCGAATTGAGCTCACTTTCGCAAAAGGATGACCCGGAGGTCTAACCACTGAACTGAAAACTGAACCAAAAACTTCCATACTTCTAGAAGTTTGGTCAATCCTGAAATATAAAAAGGTCGATTAAAACTATAATGAGTACTCATATAAACTAAGTCAAAGACTTGATTTTAGCAATAAAAATCGCTTACAGCTGTAAATACAGAATTTTTTGGCCCATGAACGAAGGTTTTACAGTGCTTTTAAGAACACTGACGCTCGAACGTGCTTCTCATGTGTATAGTTCATCTGAGTCTGCACTCCGTTCACACACTGATCCCCATAATGAAGGAAAGAAATTACTCAAGTAAAAGTTGATACTTGCACGCATCCCGTAAAACGCTCAATACGTCTTTGACTACATTTTACTTTACTGACTTTCGAGGAAAAAACTAGCTTATAAGACGGAAACGAAATTTCAATTAGTTCCTTCGTGGACTCCATGGCCTAGTGGCTAGCGCGATGGCCTCGCAGCCGGGACGTGCAGAGTTCAAATCCCAGCTCAGGCAAGGTATTTCACGTAACTAGGGAGTACTTCCCTTGGAAAAGGAAGCTTAATCCACACATTCCTCGCATTCCTCACCACGCCAGTAGTTGTATGGCAGTCAAAACCCAACGGTAAAACGTGTCGTAATTAATAAAGGTTCATGCGTTTTCCTAACTAACTGTATACAAAAGATAAATGCTAAATTATTGGTAGAATATTTTATTTTTTCCTACACAACTCATAATGCATGTTTGTGTTCCGTAAATTGACATATCAATAAAGCTGGATCAGTTAGGTAACGTGAATCATTATTTATGCTGGGCAAGGCTTTACAAAAATATCGTTTTCAATTGCCAGTTAGGTTCAGGCGAGTGAGAACTGATCAATTTTAAATTGGGAGCTTGAGCTCAGGTAGAAATCAAATCTTAGAAGCGATAAGACAGAGAAGTTTGCTGCAATTAGTTAGAACATAATAACCGCATAAAATTTTTTTAAAGCCTTTAGACTACGGCAAGGGAACTACGGCTGCGCCAGACTCCAAGTGACACCGACTGCAGACGAGGACTGGCGCAACACGGCGTGCAGGGTGCCACTTGAAGCCGCTCAAGCGGTGAGGTTAGGCAAGGTAGGAGGAGGGGAGATGGTTGATCACCTCGAGCAGGGGTTCCCAACGTGGGGTGGTTGCACCCCTAGGGGGTGCGAGACGATATTCCATGGGGTGCGATAAAAGTTCAGGTAATCTGTGTTGAATAAAGTAACAATTTTTTTTCCGATAGAATATTATTCGGAATCCGCATAATTTACTTTTGAGCAAAATATAAGTTTCTGGGGGTGCAAGATTCGAATGAAATTTCATTAGGGGTGCGGGCGATAAAGGTTGGAAACCCCTGACCAAGAGTGACGACAAAAAATCAACCCTTTAAGTCCTAAACTTGTAAATAGTTTTCAGTTTTTTCACAATTTGGTAGCTTTATCTTACTAAGTTATACTAAGCTGAGAATAAGGTGTCCCTATAGTACTCAAAGACCTAATTTGTCTCAGAGATCTCTGCTCATGTAGACTAAATTTCATGAATTTTATGAAGGTATACCTAAAACAAGAATTTTACTGATTAAGCTATGGGAAAACTATAAATATAAATAATTTCAGGAACGTTATGTTCTTACGGCCGATTCCCCTATCGCAATCAAAAAATAATTAAAAAATTGCAAAGCCTGAAAAGAGTGTGACTTAAACTGAGTCCAGTGATCTTAAACTCGCAGTTGCCCGACGCGTGGCCCTTAGTTAATATTGGCGTTATATCGATATCTTAAATTTTGTATCCAGAAACTCGTTCACAACTAATTTAGGCTCAAACACCACATACATATGCTATCTTAGTAATAACCCATGGGTAAAGGATTTCAGTGCTATAAACGCCTACTGACGAATGCGTAAAAGTGTAACGTGCTAAAAAGGTTACATTTTAAAAAAACATTTATTTTTTACGCACGGGATGTGCAACACATCCGTGATGAAATTTATTTCAAATAGTTTAATTGGATATGTAGATGCTTTTAAAGTATGAAAATGATAAGAATAGTAAAGTGGGCATAGAGTGCGAAGTATAGTAAGATAATTTAAATGATTTTTCAATTTATAAGGTAGGTCATTGACTTTAGGAGCAAGCCAAGTGGAAAGAATTAAAGATTAACAAAGATTACAAACTTGCTCAGCTTTGGAAATTACGGAGGTGCTTATAAGCTCATCAAACGTATCACGAAGGCCAATAAAAAAGTCGTTGTTAGCAAGATAAACAACAGTTCTCTTCTAAAACGTTTTCATTAATTCTAAAAGTCATAACCACGACGAAAAAATAATATATTCATTGAGTACGGTTAAATTTTCAATTTTAAAAAGGTTAAAGTTTCAACAAGAGGAATAAAAAACTCAAATTATTCTTCAAATTTCTAGAATGCTGAGAAAACAACACTGAATACAAATGAACCGAAATTTCCTAATCCATCAGACGTGAGCGGTCAAGCATGTAATTATGTCCATTACGCTCTCCCTCGCAACCTTGCGCCATGCCGAACTGTAAAACTGATACCAAAAGCGCGGCTGGTCTGCATAGTTGGTTCATTGATGTCGTTCCATTGTCTTCCGCTCCAGCGACCGTACGTGTGGGTGCACGGCGCACTTATTGATTACTTAGCTCATAAGAAGAATTCCTCGCGGACCAGTAACTTGCTATATTGGTTTTTCATCATCATTTTGTTCGTTCAAAAAAGATTTGATCGACACGACTCAAAGGCCACTCGACTTTCTGCAAGCATGTACTACGTTTAATTATTTATGAACTCTTGAATGACGCACGAATGAAATGAAGTAAGACTTCTGAAGTATGGACTCTTAAAGACGATAATGTCTTTGAAATATGGGATTCGAAATATAGGGAACTCTCAAACAGAGACTAAAGCTTATGATATCGGTTCACCTTTGGTTCAGATAAATACCATATAAAAGTGCCATTCTGTTATAGGTACATAAAGATTTAGAACTATAGATGAATGCAATGGTGAATTAGAAAAAAATTTATGTTATTATGTTTTATCTATTACGTACATCATGAAGAAGGTATAGTTTACATAGGTCATGAACTGCAGGATTTTGCATGAACTGCCTATGTTTTGCCGTGACATGATAATCCCTAAAGTATTATACGTTTTTCTCATTCTTTTGGAATTAGGTTAGCTTTAGCGCATGACATAAAAAACACTAGTCGTAGACATACTAAATTTTGGTTAGTCTACTGATGAAGAAATTCAAGTATTAAAAGAACCTACGAAACTTTTTGAAAAATCAACTCAAAAGGAAGACAATAATATCCTAAAACCGGAAATCTCTCCAAGATATGGAAAGCTTTCTTGTTTCTTGTTTATATGTTCTTCCGGAAGTTTTTCAATTCCAATACTTTTATTTTAGCTGATAATTCACGTTTCGAACCTCAAATTTATCACTTGTTTAAATTGACTTGCTCACAAACTTTTGCTACCGTGAGGAAAGGAAAATCCTCGTGCACCAATGTCGGAATGCAGCTGTTTTGTTTTCCAGTAGAAGTGTCTATACTGAACTTCTTAGTTTAATTTTATTTGAAAGTCCTGTCCAAGAATATAATATATGGCATCGATGAGCTTGAGGTTCCGTAACTTCAATATTTTGGAGTATAACATACAAAACGAACAGAAAGCTCTCACATCACCGCTGGTGTTCGGAGTCATTGTATACCAGACTTCGTACGGGTACGTAAGCTATATTTTCTTCACCCATAAATTTAGGACTTAAGACTCTTCGGGAAAGGAATTTTCGTTCATATTAGAGAAATTATTCCAATAAAATTTTTTTTATTAAGAATGCCACGTATCGCGAATGCGGTGCAGGGACGGTGAGGATATCACAATTCCGGTATGCCACATGTCAGGACAAAATTTTAATGGGTGTATTTGAACGTCAGAGGGGTCCTAAAACAGTGTTCACCGTTCGTAATTTAGTAATTTCGAAACAAAAAGACTTTTACGCTTGTTAATATTATGCGGAAGTGTAGTTCAACAATTTAACAAGTCGTGGATAGGTGGCTCTTGCTGGCAATGTGAGCCCATAAGCGAGCATCTGGTTTCGAAATTATAATTACAAACAGCGAGCGCATTTTACTTGGATCCCTCTGGAGATAGAAGCTTGCTGAATTGATTTGAATTCTGTTTTTCAGGATATTTGCTGTGAAAAATCTCAGATACATGGTTTTCGCGAATGACTTGTGTTAGTGGACACGATAATGCCGAATAAAAAGGAAAGAAATATATCGAAATTATTGCAAAATTCAAATGATAAACAGAATAAGTGATAAGTGCAAGACTCTGAAAACGAATGTTAACCCTATAACGACCGAAGTATTTGTACAAAAAGACTACACTAAGCTCTAAACGAAGCACTTGCATTAGCCTTACGAAACGAGACTTTATAATAGCACTGGTCGTTATAATGTTAAACCACATTTATTATGTTCATTCTAATACACTACGGGAGAGATAATACACTTCACTATGAAGTGGGAGAGAGTCGTCCGCGGCCTCTTAGCTAAAAGAGTCAAGAGCTGGCCGAGGTAGTTTTTCTGTGTGAGACACACACACACACATGCAGTCTGTATTTGACCTACCGGACGACTACATGGCTTGATGAAACGCATTTGCCACGAAGCAACGAAAACTTTTTTTTAAATGCCTTGTGTTTCACATCATTTCCATAATTTCGCTGAATTTTGTAAATTCCATGCTACAAGTTATTTCCTAAACTGGACTTTTCAGAATATATCTCTGTTGATGCGCTCATGGCCTATTTCTGTGCGTAATAATTACCTCCATGTAAGGGTCTTTGTCCTCATCAGAGCCCTTCATCTCAATGTCAGGCTGGTCACGCTGCTCGGTGGTCGGCTTGCTCTTTCGCAGTCGACTGTGAAAAACAAACATTTCAGCTTAATTACGATTAATTGCCTACTAACTATTCGACTCAAATTTATACTGGTAATATAAGGAAACAGGCTCGCTCCCGTTCCATGTCTTGAACACAGTAAACGCCCTCATGCAAACGAAGTGGGGTTGACGTAAAAGTAGAAAAAGACTCCTTGAAGCAGTGAAAGATATCCTAAGGCACATTTTGAATTAGGCAGGTGAGCACGAAGGGCAGGACTCCAAGCCACACGTCTTGACTCTTTTTGCCAGTCTGTTCAACAAAGCGGACACTGAGGATATTTTTTCACTCGCCGCTCGATGTCAGAAGTCCGTCGCTGTGAGCCCACACAACTCACGACCTCCGGAAGCTTCTTGAGAGCTACAGTCAGAGCTGACTTCTTCGCACTAGGATTTTTGTCTTAGAATAATATCATGATACAGTGATGGATACAAAAATTCACACTTTTTTATTTTGTAAATTTATTATGTATCCAATGTATCTAATAAGTTGATATTTTTATAATAATTCCACATATGCGCGAATGTGTATAGAAAACAAATAAAGTTCTGATATAGGTACGATAAAATTTTTTTTTTCTAAATTTAGTCGGAAATTGGAAAAATATACGCATGCTATAAAGTTTAAGTTGAACTTTTATATTGCCTTTATTTTCCTAGTTTTACGAGTTGAATACAATCACTCACCTAGATCAAAGTAAAATCATTATTACTAGCTTAACTAATAACACAAGCTGAATATCCTCCATTGGAATTTTTACAGCGAAGTTGCCATCGTGGTAAAAGGTAAAGAAGTAACGAATTTGCAAAAAGGCAACATTGATAAATTCTATATATAAGGAAAGTTAAAGCTAAAGAGGGTAAGGAGGTACACATGCACCAAAAAAGAATTGGAAGTTCCTACAAAATTTCTCTCAGGCCTTCAAGGAAATTGCTACACTAATCTAAACATAATCAAATGATTGTTTCAAGAGTTGAGAGAAAATTAACTTTAACCACGAATCAGAGTTACTAAAAAATAATACACAGTGAATCTCCTACAAGCAATTCAACGTCGCTCTCTCCTAGAAGATCTCTACTATTATTCAAGACACATTCGACTGAAATTGGTTCGTGAGCGTAAGGATTGGCCAGAATCATTCTGAGGAAGAGTTTTGTTGACTGATGAGCGTAAATTTTGACATTTTGGACGTAATTCAATACGTATTTCTGTATGAGAGACGGCGCGGTCTTCAAATGGCCGAACACAATTCGAACTGCATTTGATGATGGTGACATCATGATTTGGGGTTATTTATTCACAAAATATACTGGAAATATAACAGCAATGGATGATAGAATGAATGCTGCGACATCTCATCATAGTTTGGACAAAAAATTGTTCATTTGAGCTGGAAAATTTGAACTTTGCTGGACTAGGTCTTCTCACTAAATAACGACCCTAGCATACTCCAAAGTCTACGATGAAGTGACTCATTGGAAATATTGCTACTACACGAAAACGAACGAGTCAGTCCTCAGACTTGAAGCCAATGAAGAATTTGTGACATTATTTGAAAATTCAAATAACGCCAATCGAAAGCTCAACAAGCATGTTGAATCTGGAGAACGCATGCAAAGGTGAATGGAACAAAATACCTACTTGATTTCAAACCTTTTGTTAAGAAATGGAAAAGGATATCCATGACTGTTGAAATGAATATTAACTTTGTTAGAAAGCATTAAATGAAGATGACGTTATATTTTCTGTTCAATGTAAAGACGACTTCTTGCACATCAAAAAGATAAAAAATGTTCAGGATGTTCATAAAGTCTCTTTACAGATTTGACATTTAATTACAAAAACGATTAAGAAGATACGTTAACTTGACTATTTTCATTAATTTATCGAGGCCTTGTATTTCTACAGTCCTTAATTTTTATATATTTATATGTTTATGAAAATAAATATAAAACTCAACTTTCAGAAAAATTGATTATAGAATGCTAAGATAACAAGTAAACTTTGTCAAAGTTATGAAGACATGATTTTTCATACAATAGGAAAATGTGGATATAATTACAAAATAATATCCAGTAAACGAAATCATTTCTACAACTTCTACTAGAAGTCATCTCATATAGTTTTTGCTGAGGTTCGCGCAAGCTGTTTTTGAGGGATGTTCTGTTCTTCAATTACAACGCATTCTAACTCCATAGAGGTTCTTCGGAGCCGACGTCTGGTCCCAGTTTTCAACTCGTATCATCAATTTTCGGTTGGAGTCAAGCCAGGAGCCATCGAAGGCCATGGTAAAACTATTATTTTCATTTCTTGGAGCAATACAGCCACGCATTTAGATGTATGTTTACGGTCATTGTCTTGATAAAAAGTGAATTGTCGACCTTGACTAAGACTTTCAGCTGATAACTTTAAGTTTTCATTCAAATTCTTAACTTAATCACCAGACTTTATTATTTGTTTAATTGAAATTCATTTTTCCCTGCTACTTAGATGGAAAATCCCTAAGAACATTCGAGATTCACCTCTATGCTAAACTTTTGGCACTTTGTTCTGTGGCAGGAAAACCTCATCTTTCTTGCGCCAAACCTTCCTGACATCATTATGTCTGAAGAGTTCGATTAACGTTTCATCAGGCCATAGAACTTATTTCCACATGCAATTTGTTTTTGCTCGAGTGTATTTAGTGAAGTTTGATCGAACAACATCATGACATGATATATGAAGAGGCGTTAGTCTTGGTCGATGACTACGCAGCCCATTCTTGCTCATATAACGTTGTATTGCACAGGTACTCACGATTGTAACTTGTTTATCTGACATCTTGGTAAAATCCTTCATCACTACTCAAGAGTTCATTTCGACTCTATGACGCAGTTTTCATGTTTCTGTTTCCTTCCACATCCAGGTAAAGTATCCGCTGTGCCGACCTTACTAAACTTCTTCATAACTGATTATGCTGTATGTAGATATCAGAATGATGTACAAAGTGTACAGTAGATATCAGGATGTTGGGCAAATCGTACTTTAGATATCGGGATGATGTGCAAATCGTACTTTAGATATCGGAATGATAAATCCCTTCGAAGCATTTCATAATTATTTCCTAATTTGTGAAGGTCAATAATCCTTTGTCTCAAGTCAACCCTGAGCTCATATCCATCTCTGCGCTGGCGAGAGAATGCCAAGGCACAACTCTTCTCGCACAACGTTATGGTCTTCGAAATTTCCTCAGATATTTTGACGTAAGAATATTTTGTAACGATTTGAACGATATTTAAAATAAAAGGTATTCCATGTTATAGTACACATCTTTATATTTAAGACAATTTTTCCGATCGTATGAACAGTTTTATCTTCATAACTCTAGCAAAGTTTCCCTGTTCTATTCATACCATACAACTTATTTTTTTCTGAAAATAGAGCTTTATGTTGTTTCCATTTAGTTTTAACCATCTACAAACCCTTGGACTGCGAAAACACTGACCTTCGAGAAGTTAGTAAAGATATTGAACATTGGAGTGTACGAATAATTTTGTTTCTAACTGTATAAACTCACACTTTTGTAAACGTCATATCTTTTCCTTTCTTGCTTCCATTGGTCACCGTTTGCATTGTGAACGTGCACTTATTCCTTAGATCCCTACCCGGTTTCGGGCAAACGAAGTTTAATAAGCGGCGAGAAACACACCTGTACACGAAGGCGATGCCGATGATAATGAAGATCACGGAGACGCAGGCCAAGAGCACTCCGGGCACTGAGAATCCTGGTCCTGACGGCGAGCCTGCCGAGCAAGGAATGAAAAACTTGATAAACAACCAAAACATTACATGTTTAAACTTTGAAATGAAATGAGTACCTTAATGACCCGTAAGTGAGACACGAAACTATCTATGAGTTGTTGATAAGCGTAATTTGTGAGTCGAGATAATGTTTCCACATTGTAATTAGGTATTCCAATTTTAGTTATTATTTCATGATAAATGTAAATAAATTGTGATCTAGAATGGACTTTTAAATCGAAATTACGTTGAAAATGCAATATGCTGCAAAAATAATTTCTCATTATGAATAAGTAATGTATGATCAATTGTTATGAACTTTTTAATATCCGGTTGATAATTTTTATCTAAGAGCTTCTTTCATGAGATCTAAAAAAGACGTATTCAAACTAAACAAATATCACGTCTTTTCACGTCTGACTAAACAAATAGTCAGGTGAAAAAATAAATATTTGAAATATGCACTAGGTTAGTGGATGACCTAACGATTCTTTTACGCATCTTACTTAGGAAAATTCTCAGCCATTTATGAGATACGCAGTTTAAATGCGCAAATCACTTCGTTCTCACTGGCGAATATTACGCAATGTATGACGAGTTCAAAATGCTTATATACTCTTACGTTAGCAGTGGGAGCAGCATCAGTGAACTTTGAAGCAGCCTAATGTCATAAATCAGGTTATGGAACTTTCAGACACATGCTTGAAAAAATGTACGACCTTGCTTTACCGTGCAGCAAAATTAGGCCATTTCAATCCCGAATCTAAGAAGTTCCTTTTTAAGATTGAGCGCTTATAGTCAATTTCTTTTTAGTACGCGATTTCTGTTATATTGGCTGAAATTAATATCAAATAAAAAATACTGTATGCCTTTAATTGATGATAAAACCTCTTTCATTTATCCACCCCGCCCAAAGCAATGTGTACACTTAGTAGTATCGTAATGGATTGGAGTTACTTGGCTTTCAATGGCTCAACAATATCGGAAATTTTCGATGAAACGATAAATGGTGGCAAGTATTGAAAGATATTAGTAGAAAATTTACAGAAATAAAGGGGAAAACTTGAACATGGAATTCATTGATAGTTCAAACAGGACACAGACCCTAAACTTTACAAAACAGGTAAGCCATAAGTGATTCAACTGTAAGAACTATAAGTATTACAATGGCTTAGTCAATCACCGATTTTAAATCTTGTAGAAAATTTGTGAAGACATATTCAAATTCAGATCCACGTTAGATGAGTGACAAAGCTTGATGAAAAACCGAAACGTGCAATGGGTGATCAAATCTCAGCGCTATCGCGATGCTGCAAATGGTGCTGTTACACTTCACTTGGTAGCACCATACACAACGTTCCCATTTCAATGAATGGTTTTGTAATAGTGTTAAAACTAAAAATCTTACACATCTCGACTGAATACGCTACTTTCATCTTAAAACTTCTGCAAAGACAGCCCTTGAGAACATTCGCGAACAATTATGTAAATCTGTGGGTGCTGTTGCTCTGTAAAATTTGCTAAAGCTCATTCTAAGCCTTACAAATATCCCCTTTTAATTAAATGGTCATGGTGCACGAAAAAGTGCAGATTACGAGAACCAAAACTATATAATTGTTCTAGTAAAAAGGAGTATCATTGCAAGATATAACCTGAAATATTTACAAACATTCAGTAAATTTTCACCGGTGGATAGCGTTTGCTTCATCCTTAACAGGCTGAATTGCTTTCCGAGTTCTCAGTTCGATCATTCGCAAAAAGCTTAGTTATCTTTGCACCCTAATAGGCGCATAGAATGGTGTCCTCTTTTTTAAAGGTTACAAGAGCGACACTTTCTGCAGCGCATTCAGCAGCAGTACGTTTGGGGCTCAGAGGTCGCCGACGACCCAATGCACTTTGATATTCTCTCTTCCATACATGACGAAAATTCCCTTTTTTCTGACGTTCTTTTATTACTTCCGCTAAATTCATACTTTTTTCAATAACCTAAACCAAAGAAAAAATGAAAAGATTCCTTGAGATATTCATGGACGCAAGAAGAAAGGTAGCCTGCAAATGCATTCACGACAGAAGCCGTAGTCAACAATAAATTTGGCGATGTTGTAGCTAACTGATATGGGCCTTAACTCTGTAGCTGCCTGACGCACCTTCAATATCGAACCTAGTATTGGACGATAAGCCTCAACTCTTCAATTGCTTGACGAACCTTCAATACCGAACCTAGCATTGGACAATAAGCCTCAACTCTTCAATTGCTTGACGCATCTTCAATACCGAACCTAATATTGGACAGTAAGCCTTAAGACTGTAACTGCCTGGCGGACCCTCAATCTCGAACCTAGTATTGGACAATAATCCCAAGAAATAGCCCTGGCGAAGAGTGGGCCACTTGGCTGGCTCCTATTGGCTCGTTCTAGTCAATTCTAATTTAAAAATTCTATTCAGTAAGCTGTTCAGAATTAGCAAAAAACTTGAATTGAAAATTCTTTGAAGTATGCGCAAGCAGACGATAGTAACATGAAAGAAATGAACACGGATGTAGCATGTGTAAAGTAGACCGCGGTGCGAGAAGGTTAACTCTGACACCTGCTGGGACGGGGAGGCAAGGGTAGAAGTTCTTGTGGCATTGAAAAAGTACGTCAGTTTTTAGGAGTTAGAAGCACAGTTTCATGGAATTTAATAAATCATTTGGATTAATGAAAACCAGGTATTTTTCATAGAAAACTGCATTGCATATTTATGTTTGAAGTTTTAGACGGTTACGGCGCTCATTAAAATATTAGTAAAACCTTTTAAGAAGGTGCAATGTGATCACAATCTTCCAGCTTAAAGTAGAGTTCCGGTACTAGCTCGAAAGTGTCTATACTCATAGAGATAAAAATCATCTCCGCGGCAATGCACTTCGTCGCAGACTGAATGTGACCCAGAAGTTTTTGCGACCGTTGACGTAGGCACCCATGCAACTGCTGTAAGGTCTCACGCTCTTACAAGGTCTTCCGCAAGGTCGGAAGCGTTCTTCCAACTGAAATTGAGGGTAGCATCAGAAATAAAACCATGCTCTTTAGTTTCAGAATAATATTCAATCCATAAAAATGACCGATGCAGATTTTTTGTGTCCATTGATGTATTTAAACTCACGATAATTGCTTCCGTTTCCTCTAAAAATTGTGAAGTATGCAGTCTAAGCTAACAAGGTAAAGGGTTTTGGTTTAAGAATGATTAAATTCAGGCGTAGTTTCTTCACTCGCGAACTGGTATAGAAAAAAAGTAGTCAGTAGTTCATATGTCGATTACTGGCGCAGACTTGCTCGACTGTGTTGCTCAAGAATCGTCCTGACGAGGCAGTCTTTTCCCTCTCGTGGATTTAACTAGTTTTGCAGATTGAAAATAAGACCACGGAAATAGGACGACATTCTAGTCGTGATCTAGAGAGCTCTTTTCCCTGATTTAAGTTTTGCACTCTCATTCCCCTGAATAAAGTAGAGATACCAATTCACTTTGGGAAAATTGTGAAAGGATACAATTTTTAATTTACATTTTCTCGTTATTTGTCAAATTTAAACAAGAATATGGTGTATCAAAAGAAGTTCATATTTTCTGCTGCGCAATTTTCATAGGGGTTATTTAAAAAATTACCTCTTCTTTTATTGGCAGAAGTGGAAAATGGATCCATTTCAAATGTGAACAGAGTGATAGTGTTTCAAACGCTCCAGAGTATGCAGAAATAGTCAACATTCAACCAATTTTAAAAAGGAAATGGAAGAATAACTAGCAGAAATGAGGCCTCCATTACATCGATAGCGTTAAGTACAATTTAAAGATGGAGACTACTTACATTATCTTAGGAACACTGAGTTTTAAAACGGGGATTATAATTATCAGTCTATCTACAGCACACTAATCAACAAATTTCTATATTCACCAGTATTGACAGAGTTGTTAGAATTAAATGTATGAGATCAATTCCTAATTTGCGATCAAGCAAGGAATTTCGAGTACATATTCCTTATGAGCACAAAATAAAGGCGTACTCTAGCATTACACACTTTTGCTGAGCACTACATAATCTCGAATAGAATAGAAATAGTGCTCGTACATGATGACCAACTGAGACGTAGGCCTGAATTGTATTACGACTTCTAGAAATATTTCGTAAATATTTCCTTAGCCAGTAAAGAAAATTTTAAAAACGGTTTTTCGAAACGATTCTTTCCGACTGAACTTTTGATTGATTACTTGGTTTTTGAGAAGATTTCGAACAGCAGCACGCATTGGCAAGTGGTGAGTTCATGATTATGCTGAAAAAAATTGCAGTTACCCATGGCATTTGATTTGATCGAGTCCATGGCTTCGAACGAGATATTTAGACTATCCGCGGAAGTGAGAGTCAAGTTAAAGAACAACAGTGCTTGAGTGAGGAGTTTAATTAGTTCCATAAGTCGGAAGTGCCTCTTTAATTATAGTGACAACGCATGTGATTCGACCAGATTATCGCACAGTGCACATATATATATATATATATACCTAACAAGACACGTGGCATTGGATCACCGAAATGAAATGTACGAAACTGGCGAATGCATGTCGATGATAGCGAACACGTGTTCGAGAAAACCTGTACCGTTTATTATGTGGGTCGATAAATCGTTCAACCAATCAATCGATTGAAATCGATTGACGCCTAATTCATAGTGGGTGCGTACTATTGAGTGAAGCGCTTAATTCTGGTAACCAGTAAGCTTTTCCTTAAAACTCTTAATTGATTGAGTTAGGCTTAAAAACTGGTTTCTTCTCATGTCACACTCGTACAAACGCGTACATTTATGTTTTCACGATACAGTGATTTCATTTGTTTGGACACTATGCCGTCGTAGCTATAAGATTGGAAGAACACCGCGACTAGAGTCTATTAAATCTTGAGGTAGTCATGAAAATGTTTGTTGCATCCGCATCCGCCCCTGTGATCATTGCCTAGTTTTTCTGGATGTATTAGTGTCCAGTTGTCAAAGCGTTGTCATCACGCTCGTTGCCATTTAAAAGTCATCTTCAAGATCTATTGTTGGATTTCGTTAGCATCACTACAAATCTAGCGCCGAATTATTGGCTCAAAATACTCATTTTCTTGTGATTTGTTAATTTTTAAAGGAGAGTTTGGTATATCAGAGAAAGTTCTTAATTCCTGATGCCTAATTTCCACAGGTGTTATTTAAATAATTACTTCTTATTCTAACGGCAGAAGTGGAAAATGGATCCATTTCAAGTGTGAACAGAGCTAGAGTGTTTTAAACGCGCCAGACTATGCGGAAATATTCAATATTCAACCAATTTTAAACGGAAATGGAAGAATAACCATAGCAGGAATGAGGCATCCTTTACATCGACAGTGTTAAGTAGAGCTTGAAGGTGGAGGCTACTTACATGTGATATTTGATATAGGATAACATGTAGAGTAAATAAGTTAGTTTCAATCTTGTTCATAAGTACAGTTAACAAAGTCTTAAGCTGGCATGGCCCTTTGACCCAGATAGTTAAATGATACGGTGGCTTGAAGAGCAAAATTTATTATAAAACTGTGAAAATAAATGAGCCAAAGTAAACAGGTCGCCTGAGAAAACATGCTCACAAGCCACCTCGGAACTCTTACTTCAATGTTTCTTGTTGAAAAAGTCTGTTGTGAGTTTTGTTCTGTAGTCATTAAGTTCAGCACTGCGGTCCTTTTCTATCGACATTTCCTGTGCTCTCCGGAGTGGAGGTGCGGGAGCAAAGCGAAATTCTTGTTCCATTGATCCATGAATATATTGCGTAATGAAGTGATTTTCCAAATGAGTTCTCAAGATTTACTGTGTTAGTCATCTGTTTCCGCGCGTCGAGATGGTTGAGATGGTTAGTGTCACTCTTGAAAGCCAATTTATCTTACAAATTCAGTACATCTTACTTAAATAATATTTTATTCATAGTTAATTGAGACATCTGTAACATATGTCAATGTAATACATGATGTGAAAAGGTACTCGTATGACTTCCAATTTGATGATGGTGTTGGTATTTCTAGTCAATTAAATATAATATTAATTGAAAAAATGGGACTTATTAATGTTGATGTTTGTAATTGAGCTTTAATATTGTTTCCACGTGGAAAAATCTACCCTGTACTGTAATGGAACGAATACATCATACCATATCTCATCAATTGATACCTTGTTTTTTTGAGGTTTTCTCAGATTGAAAACTCGAATATATGTAAACGAGGGGGGGGCTTGCGTTGACTTTAAAGTCTGGTATGTATGGTGGTCGTTGCCAATAATTTGAAGATTGAGCTAAGTTTTATGCAGTGAAGTCCAGTAAGTTAGTGAGTGCGACCAATGGCTCGAACTGAGTCTTCAAAACATTGTGATCCGGTTAGCCTACGTACAGTGAAAAATTCGTTCGTTTAAATTTCGTGATTAAACGTACTAAATAACTTCCACGTGCACATTTAACAGCGTACGAATATTCTACGAACTTTTTAAAATATATTACAATTTTTTTAATTAGTTCAGTTATGCGAGTTGCATGACAAGAACTTAATAAATTCCAGTTATTATAGAAATGCTGAAGTTTCTTCTATGATGTTAAATGATTTGATACGCCAACGTTTTATCGCCTATCATCACTTCTTTAATATCGTACTGTGACTACTCAAACCAGAAAACATATAAAGATCATAACAAATTTGATATAAAAAAATTACCTACTTTTCCCTCTAGAAAAAAGCGTATTGTATTATTTTACATTGTAGAGGTGCATTCGCTGTTTTTATGGAATTACCAATATTCTATCACTTTTTGCTATGGAAGCTGGACGGTGGCGATGAAAGTGAAAGCTCAGAGCAAGATGCGCTTTCTGGTCAAAGTTATGGGTGGCTGAAATGATCCTGACATTTTCTGCTCGATTTAAAAAGTTTACTTTTCTCGCGATACATTTTATGACAAGGGTTGATTTTTTCCCGCATTATCTATGATGACATTGCAAAATTTCAATCGAATCTCAGTCCAAATTCCTCAAATGAAATTGATGAGTCAATGCTGCTCCAGACGTGGACCTGGTCGCGCATGGCTTCACGCGGGCCGTGCGTTGACCAGTCAACGCTGCTCCACAATTAGCACTTCAGCCATGCTGCGAGGACACAAAATACTGACGTTCAACACTTCTTCAAATCTGCAATGATTGGCAAAGAACTTGTCCACACGCACTCAGAAAATCAAGCACTGAATGCTTTTTCAAGTATTCAGGAAATCAGCCAATGAATACTATTCCAAGCACGCTGAAAAATGTTCATTCACTCAGCGTTGCTGTACACGCGAAGGAATTTGGGCTCTCAACACTGCTTCACGCATGCATGAAATTGACCAGTTCACACTGATTTAATAAGCTAGTTCGATCCTCTTGATGGCAGGGGTCCACTTTTGTTATTTCTGTGCGGTTGATGAGCGGAACGTGTCAGAAACTCATAATTTTAAATTAGATCAAATATTTAACGTAAAAATAAATTTTTAATGGCTTCAGGCGCCCACCTGAAGATCAAAAGACTGGTGAATGCGCTCCGAGCAATCACTTCCGGCAACTCTTGGCATGGTGCTTCATCAGGTAGTACCGTTCAGTTACTTTGGCATACTTCATATTTTTCAGAGTACTCTTCATGTAGATGCCCTATGTGCTGATTCTTGGATGACCTAATGTTGCTCCTCAAATGTATATTGAGAGGAGGAAATCTTAATTTGTATTACTTAAACTCTGGATCCAGAATTTTTACATCATCAACTCAAGTCTCGAACGCTCAAAAATGGTTCAGACTTTTCATCTGAGACTGTTCTGCCCTAAATTCGAGCCCTCAATTCAGAATTGGGTCGCGTTTCTGGATTCCTAAACGGAAAGTTCGTACCAAGCGACTCTTAAACACGGACACCTGGTGACCGCAAAGTGTCTTCCACAGAAGTATCGTCTACTCTTCATGATGATCTTTGTTAAATTTTTCAGTCAAGCATTAATAAAATTAACCTGCTTAAAGTTAATAGTTCCGCGTACGTGACGATCGTCCCTCGTTTTCTACGCTTTGGTTGACATAAGGACTATTTTAATATTTTTTGGCATACACTTTTTGGCAAATAATTGATTATTTTCAGTGCAAAAAAGAGACTTACATAGAGCATGTAACTTAATTCATTTGCCACAATATACATTTCAAACATTGTAGTTCAATACAAGGTTTTTTCCTATTAGAAAATGCTTTATAATGTATATCTTTTTCAAGATACTTTAAGGAGACAATTAAAAAGCAATACAGTTATCTCCCTCATAGAACGCTAGGTCGATTCCATGAAACGACCGCTCACAAGCCGTCTCCCTCATAGAACTGTATTAATTAGAGCGAGTATTAAGTAACATGGGAAATATATATGTTATAAGAAAAGGACAGGGAGCAAATAAGATGATAAAGCGGTTGTTTGCTGGAACCGACATGCGCTCTACTCGTATAAGCGGGAGACAACTTTACGAACCGCTCTATAAGAGACAACCCTTAGTGAGATGTTATCATTTTCTTTTACAATATCTTTCACACGAATCGAATAAAATTTTTAATACCACCCGTAACATGAGGCTGTTATAACTCCACGAGGCACATAAGTAAGAAAAAAAGAAATAATGCGTGACAAAAGAAAAATACATTTGCCCTGGAGACCGATATCTACGCATTTTACTACAAAAGGAAGTGAGAAATGAGAACAGTGTGGGCAATGTCTACACCTAAAGCTCGAGAGACCGTTGGAACGGCAGCTACACGGCTGATCCAATAGCGCTCTCGTATGATCTTCGTTCGAGAAGAGTGAGCGTTCGTCGGACAAGCCCCCACCCCACCAACCGAGATGTTATATAATATTTCCTTGTGAATTACAATTTTATTCAATGTTTTTAAGTAGGAATACTAGTTAGATGAAATGCTGGTTTGTCGTTACTTGATTAGGAGACGAATGATGCCTGATTTTAGAACTTAAGAGTCATTAAAGGTTCGTGTAGACTCCGTAGAAGTATGTACCAAGCCTGTTCTGTGACGGTTAAAACCGCGGAGCACGGTCCCGTCCACCGGCTTGGGATGGGAGCACTCCATAAGAGGGACCCGAGGTAGCGTCAGGCATTCATTTTGAGCCTCGACTTGCTGTTCGAGAGTCTACGAGAGGACAACGCTAAGCCTTCGGGCTAATTTACTAAATTGAGCATGGTATGCTTATTGACTCTTAACGGAACTTTGTCAGACTCTTCGGAGTCCAAGCCACACGTATTCCCTGTGACTTTGTCAGACATAAGCAGATGCATGTATGTTAATTATCATTCCATTGCCCGAAGCACGTGCTATTAGTGTAAGAGTGCCTCCTACTCATCAACGACTCGTTACCGTCAGTTGAGGATTTCTAACCAGTCATGTTGCTAATCACTTCTTTTCCAGCATCTCTGGACGTCTAGAAGCTATTACAGAAGGAAAACATGTTCTATCCGTTGGTCTGATTAGTGAAGATATTTCGTTGTCATTCGTAATTAGAATTCCCAAACTGTGTTCGACTCCGATAGGATCTTCTTACCAGTAAATTTATCAAAGACAACAGGTGCACAATATCCTGTATTGTAAAATAGCTCTTACCTAATGGAGTGCGTAAAAACTCCCTAATCCCAAGATTCATGAAAACCGACGAGATGTGCGTAAACTTAAAAAGACTACCTCAAATCCAGTGCGTCTTTACCTTCTACGACACGCTTACCACCATAGGCGTATTACATATTGCTCGGTTTATTTAAGATCACTTGCGAGATGACCGTAATTTGGAATAAATCAATGTTATTAAAAGACGTTAAACGATTATCCTGAGTAACGAATCTCAGGTGGTGGCAGCTTAACCCAATAATAGTGCGAATTAAATACGAACTTGTACGGTATTTAACACGAAATAAGACCAGTCAGCGAATGGACGAAATATCCGATCACTAGCGTAGCGTCACTACAAGTCATTCACACTTATATATTTATCACTGGTGATTTGAAAATAAAACCATGCTGGCAGCAGTCCAGAATAGGTTGCACAAAACAAACTATGAGAAAAAAAATATTCTGAGACACCGAACTTAAGTGTATGACGTTGCAACACATTAAAAGGCCACATGTAAGTTACGATTGAACAAATATATTTTAACCCCTGTCGAGAGTTTTATTGTCCACAGAAATTAAACCTAGATCTATGGCTTTATAGATTATAAGTATGAATTACAAAAAAATGATGGAATTCAATAAATTTTAGAGAGTTAGATTCGCTCTTCTTGTCATCTGAATCAGACTCATAAGGAAGCTCCTTCATCAAATGTAAGGTCCATAATGCGCCTCGATGCGTGAAAGAACTCGCATACCAAGACTCCGCCCCTCATTTTCGACAAAGGAATTATTTTAAAAAATATTCTGATTATTATGATACTCGTTAACTTTTCTCTTCTTTAAAAAAATCGACGATCGATGAACATATTGTCAGCTAACTCTTATGCACGGAATATATTTTTGTCTATTCGTTGTATCCTTGTAAGTTTAAGCTCACCATCCGTGTTCCCTGTTGTTTCTGAATTTAGAAGAGTAGAATACGGCTGAGTTCAATAACAGCAAGGCTTCGAAAGGAATTGAAGTTGAGACAAATGTCTCAACTTTAATCCCTTTACAGGATGCGAGGGCTGTCCTTATTCGTATACAGGGTGCGAGGGCTGTTTGAGGACATTTTGTTTTCAGTCCATTACACACTCGAATCATCTATAATATCATTTTTATATTGCAGATAACCCATTTAAATTGAGATGAAAAGACATGCAATCATGGTTATTTGAACTGCAACCATGATGATTTTAGTGGCTGTGAGTAGTGATGGTGATGTCGCGCACCTCACATTTTATCACATGGTCTCAGGATTAACGCTGCTGGATACATTGATGTTCTAAAAACGGTTATTGAGCCCTGGATAGATAAAGTATCCAATGGAAGGCCATATCTTTCAGTAAGACTCGAAACCTTCTTAAAAAGTCATAGTAACCCAAGATTGGTTATCAAAGAATTTTTACGATCATGTAACCCCCAATTTTTGGCCCCTGAAGTCACCAGATTTAAATCCTACGGACTATTGCGTGTGTAACGATGTTGAAAGGGTGACTAATCGACATCCCCATCGTACCATAGCTTCACTGAAGGCCACCGTTATCCAGGTGATGTCTGAAATAAATAATAACTACTTAATTTCAGCTCATCAATGCTTTCGGACCCGCGAAGAAGCAGTCATTGATGCCAAAGATAGTTACATAGAATAATTTGATGAAGTATAAACAAGGATATCTGTACAAATTCGATTTAAATACGTACATTTTTTGCAAAAATATTATTGTTTATTTAACGTACTAAAAGTATCGTCAATTAGCCCTAGCAGTATGTATGTAGATGTTTCTTTCGGACGCTTACCAAATTGTAACTATTTAATTCCTTGAAATAAATACTCGCACAGTATAACTGGGTCTCTTTAAGTTTATTCGAGCACAGCCGATGTGAATTGCTGAGTAGAATCAACATTTTTCAGTTACAGCTAGTTTATAAATTCAGCCCACTATTGATTTATCATCGCTAACTTTTCCCACGTCAGTTTCAGTGCTCAGCTCGCGCCACTTGGCCTCCTTTAAAGGACGCCCGCACGTCACGCGCAGGTCTAGTTTGGTGTCAAGTGCCCGCCAATATCCCCCACCAGATAACCCCCGCCCGATATCCCTCGCCTGATATCCCCCGCAACGCGTCCCTCGTACCGCCCTCGGGTGTCCTTCCTCCTTACTGTACACCTTCCTCGAGACTTGATCTTTCACTTGTCCTAGCTTGGTTTCCCCTTCAATATAAACCTGTAGGTATGATTCTATTTTTCCGATATTATTCGTTTCTATACAAACTTTGCTTAGCAAAGTCTTCTACGCAGGCTGTCAGTTCTATCGGTCTTTTTTGTATAAAATTACGCGTTTCTAACCTTCTTTCTTCCACTATCCTGATATTTCCAGCAATCTCTTTGTTTTCATACCTTTTCTTATTTCTTATCTACTGTGAGTTTCGTCGGAAATATGTCGGCGGCACCAACGACTCTTATGCAACGCGTGAAAGGTCAGCGGTCCTTCCTACTTGCTATCCTTGTCCTATTTACTAATCCCTCAAACAGCTATTTTCCATTGAAGCAAAGAATGCAAAAATTTTCCCTCGATAAAATGGCAGCTCTCTCTTTTCCAACTGGACGAGAGGGATGGATGTGGCGAGCTCATATTTTCAAGGCTCCTGCATCCGACTTAGATGACGCATGCCCCGTGAAAGTTTCCTAAGATGTAAATATGAATTTCATAAAATATAAACGCCTCATGGCCAACATGAGGCTATTTTCATGAGCAAGTGGGGCGGGATGTGTCTCAGGCTTCCAGGATAAAATATATAGGTCTCTATTACAGAAAAGAATGTGCACTTCAAGGTCATAATGTTATCACACATTGTCAGACGCAGTTTACGAATACTGTATTGACCTCAGTTATGCACTCGAATGTTCATCGTAAATGGCTAAGACACAATTCGGCTCCGTCCTCACCCAGCGTAGACCTCGATAATTGGAATAAAAATTCTATTTTGTTCGCGTGAGTACGCATTGCATTTTGTACAATTTTGGTTTTCTTCGGAGTTCAAATTTTTATTCTGCACTTGTAAAAATGATAAACACGAGATTAATTATTTTACTCTAGCGGCAGTAATCTTATCAGCTACACTCAAACTTCGAGCTACTAAAAATAGCACGTTGCTTGAATGAATTCAAGTGATGCAGCACAATAAGTGCTGCATATAGGTCTATAGGTAGCTATATACCTATATGCAGAGGTGGGCAGCGCTACTTTGAAATGTAGCGGCCGCTACATTTCAAAGTAGCGCTGCCCAGCTCTGCCTATATGCATTCAATATAGGTAGCTATATCATAAAATAAAATTATTTCACGCGTTGCGTAAGTTTACTTTACCGAAATTTGTTCGAATATCCTTAGTCACGATATAAAATAGAATTCCATGCAATTAGGCCAAGGAAGAAATGGCAAATCCATATGGCATTTGGGTTCGCAGGGTTTAACCCTCCTAAGAACACAGGCGAGATTCCTGATCTTTACTCGACAAAAGGTGTTGATTGACAGACAAACTTGCAGCAGGAGGCTGCTGTTCGTGAGCCTCGTCGAGACGCTTACTACCAGAGCAAAAGTTGCTTTAAGCGGATATTCTGCTTAAGCCCGTTAACTAATTACAGATTATTTGAAATGATTATGATCTTTTAACACGTGACTCTCGGAACGTCTAAACTCTAAACTCGCGCAACTGCCGTCTTCGGCCATCAATGGTACAATTATACGAGTAAATCACTTAAATGCATCGTTGTTACGAACGGTGCAGGAAAGCGAGCACATTTCATTACATGAGGTGTCAAGGTAAAGAACAGTATATACGTTAATTATTGAATAACTTTAGATATCCATTCCTCTTTTCTGAAATTTGCTCTCAAATTTATTACGTTAATATGCAGCAGATTTTAGGCTCAATCTACTTTGCATAAATTTTAGAAGACATGCACGCGTATGTAGAACACGTCAATGAAACTTCGAGGAAAAATTTGGTCTTTGGTACGAAGCTTCATGTGTAAAAGTTTTTGTCCACCATCGTGACTAATAAAAGTGTACAGAAGGTTTTGCAACACGTTACGATCGTCAAACATCCACGAGGCTATTTCTTCTCCAGCTGCACCGGAATGCCGAAGAATTACAGGCCACGTGACATTCCTAAGAATTTTGCCTCATAATGTTAACCAAAAAATGAGTAAAATAGCTCACTGGTAAACTGTCACATTTATAATAGAGGCCACGGCGTTCTTGTCCTAGTCCCGTTTTGCTTCAACCTTTCTCGTCAACTTTCCCTTGAGGGTTACATTGGTGTGCCGCAAATGGCGTTCAAGGAGAGCGATGTCACCGCCTTTTACCTTCTCGCTTTTTCTGGATGCGCTCAAGCAACGTTCTTCATGGGCCCATTTTACTAAGATGAAGAACATCTTAATAAAAAACATTATGAATCTTATCTCCAGGTACTCTGATTAAAACTCACATTGAATATCCTTTATAACACAACTACAGCAAAATAAATATTTGCCCAGCATATCCTCCATATTTCACTTCGTGGCTATGAATCCCCTTCACAGAGATAAGACTAACTTGAATAAATTACAAGGCCATTCTCAAGGATATGTTAAGACCTTATCAGGAAATTGGTTATGGCGCAACGTATGAAGAACGCGCGATGGAGTGAATGGCCGAGCTGCATCACTGGCGGCTGGTGAAAGCCTTGCTTCTAAGAATAGATGTCTAAAAAAAGACGAAGCATTATTTTTGACGCGATTACTGTCAAACCAGTTCTTCAACGATCATGGAGGGTACTGTTCGAAAAATAGTCATAAAACTTACTTTCAGCTAGAATCCATTCTTTTTCTTGTTTATGTACGATATCTTTACAGCACCCATGAAAGATGCGAAATCATTAAGTGAATTGATCCAGCAGCCCAAAAAAATCTATTGATTGGGATAAAAGTCTTTAGAGAACGAGCAAACAACATTTAACCCCTGTGCCCTCAACGATCTAAAATAACTCTTACAAGACGCATGCGCTCCAGGAGATTGTCCTCCAACTCACATTGGTGACTCCACATATTATTTCAATTGATATGATGTTTACTGTCGTTGTCATCCAATTTTCAAAATGTGCATATTCCCTAGCTACCCACTACATAATTAGCAGCGCTTGCTTTGGGTGACGCATCAAGCAAGCAATTATGGCTAAACTACCCTTACTTACATTTCTCTTTATTCAAGCAAGTGACAGGTGTTTTATGCTGGTTTCTCGGGTCTCATTTACCCGACACCAGTCCACTAATTTACCAGTGACTGCCTCACTTTGCCGGTCTCTTTGATGTCTTCTCTGACGCTACTAAGATCGCGAAATTTATGTCGACATCGGTCGTGTAAAGTTACCTTGTTAAATCAACCCTATGAAGTTAAAAAAAATTGTTGGGGGTTTTGATTATAAACTGAAGATCACGTGGTGAGACTATATTAGCATATTCAGCATTTGGTAGTTATGTGAGTTCCTTGATATATTGAGGCTAGATTGAAACATTTACGAAAAACATGAAAAATCCTCAGCTAAAGTATGTAAATTAAATGTTTCTCACAATATTTTAATCTTATTGTTGAGAAAATATCACCCAACGACGGTGACATTTTTCAAATATCAGTTTAACTGAAAAATTAAAGCATTCAGCCCTTTCTCGTAACGTGTAAAATCTGAGATTTTGTTGCCATAAAAAGCATGTTTGTGGGGGTGTTTAATTAGCGAAATATACACTTAATGATGGAACAAAATATCGAATCAGGAGGGTACATGTGTGCTATATTGTTTCTGGCAAGCCAGTGGAAATTATACCGGATATCGTGACGTATAAGTATGTACACTTTTCCTTAAAGATAACAGAATTGCAAACATAAAACATACTCCCTGTGTTAGTTGTACGAACAAGCACAGGGCTGCTATAGCCCAGCAACGTCCAAACGAACACTTAACCGAAACTTAAGGTGCAACGATTTATATTTATAGGAGTTTTATTTGCACAGTCAGCGAGTTAAGTCCCGCAAAAGGCGGAGGAGCGATGGCCATTCAGCATTCCTCTCCATCGTCTCTTGTGGAAGGAAGGCCGACAACAAGAAAAAGACACAGTTCTTCCACAGTGGTTCATAACAGTTACACAGTGAAACGCAACGTTCTTTTAATTGTCAATACTTTAAGTAGGTTCTCTTGTATTTACTCTCATTCTAAGGTGGTAGAACCTTAAATTCTTTTGAGCTAAAACAGCTCGAACAGTTTGGAAAAGCTCTACAAAGTAACTGTAACTACCTGGTCGGCGAACGATGATGCTGTCCTCTTCAGCCGATGAAGCCAGAGGTTCTCGTAACTTTTTCCTTAGTCGGTAATTGGATACTCCTGAAGAGTGCAGTACTTGCCCCAGTATGTTGTTGCCCAGCAGAATAGGCATTCTCGAAATCGGCGGTCCCGTTATTGAAAGTTTTTACTAGTTGTTAACTTGCAAAGTTCACAATTTTAGTGGAGACACTTTCAACTGTATCCTGAATTACATCAGCAATTATTTTTCGGTATGTTCTTGCTTAAGTCATTACCACAGAATTAACCACAATAACTTAGAAAATGAAGTGTATATTTGTCCATCTGATGGGTTTTGGGGCGCACCTGATCACTGCGCTGTTTTCATGTGCGCTTTTTCGGTCATGGACAACTGAAATTATCCAGATACAGTTTCGTTCCTCACTTAGCACGTCCATAGAACAGTCAAGTTTCGAACCGTACTTTTAGGCTGTTCTGGCACTAGCTGGTCGAAGCGTACCTTTCGCATAACTAATCTTTAGCATTCACAAACGAGATCTACACCGCGCCTAAAGAGCGCTTCACGTAAAGTCTCATTTCTCCAACCATTCTGAAGTTTTTCGAGCTGTGCAATCTCTTAGGTGTTTGTTTTTCAGAGACACGAACAAGTCTAGTAATATGCTTTGGTAATAACATTGCAAATTTCCTTAATAAAACTGTTCAAAAGAATGAATAGAATTAAGAAATTTGATAAACTTTCTATGAAATCACTTTTACACGTACAGTGGAAGGAAGCACCCCGACAGAAGTACTTGCACACGTCAGATTTTATTTTCTATCAAACATCTAGCCTCCATGCATTCGTAGAACTCATATAGAATATACATTATTTATTAAAATAAGTGACGCCCAGGATCCATATTATGAG